>VWZI01004886.1:104459-119463 GCA_013396835.1 Psilopogon haemacephalus
AACCTAACCCAAAATCATAGAATCATAAAATGGTTTAGGTTGGAAGAGACCTCATAGATCATCCAGTTCCAACCAACCAACAACAAATTACAAAAAAAAACCCCGAACCAAATAAGCAAAAAAAAAACCCCAAAAAACCCACCAAAACAACCCAAAACCAAACCAACAACTCCAAGACATCCAAACCAAAGAAATCAAAACGACAGGAGAAGCAAAGCTCCAAGGGCAGTCAGGGTATTTATTTCCCTTCTTGGATGAAACTGTTGTGATGGGCTGGATTTCAGCCTTGATGAGAAAAGAATTCCCAGTCGTAGCAACTGGCTTCCTACTTAGCCCCTAATTCTTCTCTTTAATTATAAGCACTGTGTAGGAAAAAAAAACCCAAAACCAAAACAGGGCAGCAAAGAATTTGATGCTCTTACCAATACAAGCCCAATTTTCCCTCCAGTTGCTGCATCACTCTGCAATATTTTTCCCTTTCCCTCCGAAATCCTTTTGTGCTTTCTCAGCTGAGAGTATAGGTGGAGAAAATCAATGCGAAAGTAGAGTTTCTGCTGATATTTAATGGGATAAACAATCTATTCTAAACTCTTCTCAACAGACAGCTCCTCTGAGAGGCACTTGGCAGATGCTTCTCAATCCAGATAAAATATATCCCATTATCTTCTTTTCATGTGCTAGTCACTTGGCTACTCAAAGATTCATATCACTTCTCCTTTGGAAATTTCTCCTTCTCCAGGGAAAAGGCTTTCCTCAAAGAGGCAGGCAGAGAAGAGGAACTCTAGCAAGAGGGTTAGACAACTGCCTCAAAGGGAGTGAATGCCTTCAAGGCCTGAGTGAGGAGAGCCTCTCAGCTCCTCTGAGCCAAGAACTGAGGAGCTTATGCAAAAGCTCAGTGAAGTTCCATATTCTGGGTTGTGATTCCAGCTCTCCCTTTGGCAAGAAGAACTGTTGCTCTCGTGTCAGGAAGACTGGGACACCTGAGTCAACTGCTTGTGTAAGATGCTTGGGGTGAGATGTCTGAATCGAAAACATTGTGAAGCAGAAGAAAATACATTGTAAGTTGAGTGTAAATTGCAGCTGGGATCAGAATCACAGAATGGTAGAGGTTGGAAGGAACCTCCAGAGATGATCCAGTCCAACCTCTCTGCCAAGGCAGCATCACCCAGGGGAGTTCACACACAAATGCATCCAGGCTGGTTAATAAAGTGTGCAGAGGAGACTCCACAACCTCTCTGGGCAGCCTACTCCAGGGCTCTATCTCCATCACTGGGTTGAGCTCAACACCCTCTTGTTGAGCTGAAACCTTCTCTATTCCACTTTGTATCCATTGCTCCTTGGCTTATTGCTGCTGACCATTGGAAAGAGATTGGAACACCAAGAATTTCTGGTTGCTCCATTTCAAAACCCAGTCTGCCAAATCCCTTGGGCTTGGCAGTTTGCTTCCAAGCAGAAAAAAAACACTTGAAAATGTCAGGATATTTTCTAGAACCTCTCTAGGAAGCAGTGCTCACAGTTTTATGCAGGGGCTGGAGACTCCCTGTTGCTGAGTTCAAACTCTTCATCTGTTTGTCAAACTTCTGGGCTGCCCAACTGCATCTGCTCTTGCTGCAGCCCAGCACACAGTTGCTGTCTGGGCTGCACTCACACTGCAGCCTCATCTTCAGCTTTGCACCACCCCACACCCCCAGGTCCTGTTCCTCAGGGCTGCTCTCAGCCATTCCCCACCCAGCCTGGAGCTGTGCTTGGCATTGCACCCACCCAGGGGCAGGACCTTACACTTGGCCTCGTTGAATGCCCTGAGGTTGGGCTGGGCACAGCTCTGCAGCCTGTGCAGCTCCCTCTGGATGGATCCTGCCCTCTGGCAGTCTCCTGTGCCACACAGCTTGGTGCCAGCTGCACACTTGCTGAGGCTGCACTGATTCCTCTGCCCATGGCACTGACAAAGACGTTCAACAGCACTGGTGCCAGNCGAGGATGCTCAGAGGGCTGCAGCAGCTCTGCTGTGAGCACAGCCTGAAAGAGTTGGGGCTGTGCAGGCTGCAGAAGAGGAGGCTTCCAGGGGACCTTCTGGTGGCCTTCTGGTATCTTAAGTGGGCACAGAAAAGCTGGGAAGGGACTTTTGAGGGTGTCAGGGAGTGACAGGAGTGGGGGGTATGGAGCAAAGCTGGAGGTGGGGAGCTTGAGAGTGGAGGTGAGAAGGAAGTTGCTGAGCATGAGTGGTGAGAGGCTGGAATGGGTTGCCCCTGTAGGGAGGTGTTTGGGGCCAGATCCCTGGAGGTGTTTTTGGCCAGGCTGGCAGAGGCTGTGTGCAGCCTGCTCTAGGGTAGGGTGTCCCTGGGCATGGCAGGGGGGTTGGGACTGCCTGATCCTTGTGCTCCCTTCCAACCTTGACTAATTCTGTGATCATGTTTGTGAGGTGATTTTCATTCAGGAGACATTTCCACAAACAGTGATTTGATTAGGTAGTAATGATTTAGGTACCAGTCTGGCATCCATGCATTGGTCCACCAAAGATAAAAGATGGAATTTGTTCTAGATTTCAGATCTTCATGTGTATTTTATGTATTATCCACTGGATTTTTTTCATTTAGAAGCTTCACATCTACATCTAATCTTTATGCTTGATTAAATTCCTGATATTGCTGTTATAAAATTAATATATAATGTTATTTTTAATATTAATATTTTGCATTAAAATCAAAATTATTTGCTAATATGAAAGAAAAAAAAAAAAAAAAGACAATCCTGTAAGATCCATTTGCATTTTGGGTTGGCAGTAAGCAGTTGCACACAGAATTAAACAGGTTAAAGATTCAGAGCTTGGACAATAGGAATGCAAAACCAGGAAAAATTCTAACTACACTTATGGAGCCCCAGCATTAACTCTAGGACATGTACTCAGGACACGTTGATCCCTGAGTAAGATTTCCTGTACGAAGATGCCTGCAAAAACTGTGATTATGATCCTGAGGGTAAAAATACAAAATATATTTCAGGCAGAGGGAAGAAGATGAGAACTGAATTGCTGTAAACTGCTGCTACAAGCTGCAAACAGGTGCCCAGAGTGAACAATGCTTTCTGCAGGCAGCACCCAGCTAAACCATCTGCTAATGGGGCTCAGCAGGGCTGGAGAGATGCTGTGGGAAAGGTGTTTTCAAATCATTCCCCCATTAAATTAGAATAGAATAGAATAGAATAGAATAGGATAGAATAGAATAGAATCGAATCTATTGGAAGAGATCTTGAAGATCATCCAGTCCAACCTATCCCCCAGCCCTATCCAATGGCACTAAGTGCTCCATCCAGGCTTTTCTTGAACACCTCCAGGGATGGGGACTCCACCACCTCCCTGGGCAGCCCATTCCAATGCCAATCACTCTCTCTGCCAGGAACTTCCTCCTAACATCCAGCCTATACCTCCCCTGGCACAACTTGAGGCTGTGTTCACTGGTTCTGTTGCTGGTTGCCTGGGAGAAGAAACCAATCCCCACCTGGTTACAACCTCCCTTTAGGTAGTTGTAGACAGCAGTGAGCTTGAAAATGCAACTGGTGAATAGGCACATGCATCACTTGTTTTGGCCAATGAATCAAAAGTTCTGTGCCTCATGTAACTACACAGGCACATGGAGGGGCCTCACAAGACACCTGAAACAAATGGTGCTGGCTGCTAGCCCTCAGGGTGGCTTTGTTGAAGCCAGTCCCCATTTTTTAGTCTGCTCATCAGCTCGACTCCTGGGCACTGACACAGGAGGCCAAAAACAGTCTGGCAGGACAATTGTGAGCCATAACATAGACTTTAATGTTTAGATATGAACATTCTTCTTTCAGACGCCTCTGGTGACCACTTATGCTTCACCATTGTCACAAAATCCATTCTAGTGTTGCAGACTGAATCATTTGAAAAGATTTGGGGGAAAAAAAAAAAAAAGAAATAAATAACTGTTCCAAGTCATCTTGCCTTTAATCAAAAAATCTATTTTAGCAGAAGTAGTAGTGTTGATTAAATTCGTTTAAAACAAAAGGGCAGATGCTCAAAGGATCTTAATACCGTTCATGCAGAAACTCCTTAAATATTGCAAGTAATAATTGGATTTAAAAAACTTTCTGCCTTCTACACCTCTGAAACGTCATTAAGAGATAAGTAATGCCCAGGTAATGGACAGGAACAGTTGATGTATCACAGCTCCACCCCTGAGGGAAATCAGAACTCTAGAAACAATAGGCTCTTTAAGTTTGGTTTGCATGGCCATGGGACATAAATTCACAGAATGAGTAGGACAAATCCCTGCCTCTGAGCTACCAAAGAAGAGCTGGAAAATCTCTGACTGCAGGGGAATGGCTCTGAAGTGACAGCACAAAGACTTCATGGGGGTGCTGGGATGTATTTTGCTCTTGGAGAGAAAATGCATTTGGTAGAGTAAGGTGAGGAGGCTCTGATCTTCACCTCCACCAGACACTGAGGGGGTCAGGATCATCGCCCCCCAAAAGCAGTTTCAGCAGGACCAACATCCTGTAATAGTGATGGTAACAAGAGAGAGAGAGATGTGTGTAGCAGGACGTTGGGGCTGCATTCTGCTGAATGGAGTTTAGTTACTGACAGCCATGAAAGCAGATGCAAGCACTTCCATTTCATGGTATTTGTGTGCCTCTCACTCTGCCAGGGCAGCAAACTTGGAATTTCATCTTGTAAGCAGTGCTGAAACAACCCAAACATTCTGTATCTCAGAAGGACATGCTGCACGCTGGCCTGAGGGGTAAGAAAGATGTCAGGAAACAGATCCCAAACTGCTCAGGAGCTCCTTGGTCTCCTCAGACCCACTTGGAAACATGAGCAAACATCAGCTCAGAGAAAAAAAAATATTTTTTCTTTTGTCTGTGTTTTAAGAGTCTAAGCAGAAAGCTGCCTTCAGGATATGTAGGCATGCAGGAGCCACCAGGAGTCTATAGTGTTGCAGAAGAGGGCTCTCAGAGCTGGGTTATCCTGTCTTATTGACTGGCTACTAAGTTAAGTGTAACAGCTAGAGATGGGAAAAGTCCTGTTCCAGGTTGTTTTGAATCTGGTCAGATGATAAAGGCAAAGGAGTTACAATTGCTGGTGGAAGGAGAACCTTCATCATACACTGACTGCATCCTCCTTGTGCTGTAGTGTCAGACTGGGAGAGAACCAGAAAAGAAGCAGAAGAGAAAACAGGCTCTGGCCACAGGAATCTGTCAAGAGCAACTTATGGATGTTCTGCAGGAATGGCCTCCAAAAAGCTGAGCACTTTAACTTGCAGCACTGCCTGTGGCCTTTGGCATGTGAGTGTTGTTACTGCAGACAGTGAATAAAAGGACTACTGCAAATGAACTGATATAGGCTGTGGCACAGGTAGGTCTGCCTGTGCTCCTTGCACCCTGCCTCTGCACAACCAATAAATGTGATGAACCACTACAGCAACAATGATACTTGGGGAGAAAAAAAAAAAAAAAAAAGAAGAGAAAAAAACACAACAAGCCCCAGGACACAAACTCTCAATGGAAAAAATAACCTCTGTGCTTCTTTTGTTTAGTTAGACCTCTTGAACTCCAGTGGGAAGCGCTGGGAGTAAACGAAGAGAGAATATCACCCCCAGCGCCTAAAGGAGGATGCTTCCCACACTGAGATGTGTGCTTGAGTATACAGAAGCAGTGATTTGCACTGAAGACACAGCTCATTGTGCCAAAAGGACCTGCTAATTTTGAACCAAAAGAAAAGGTTAAAAAATGAGGGAAGTTACAGACTAGAGCAGTGAGTATGGTTCCTGTTGACACCGCAATCATCCCTAGCAGCAGGAACCTGCAGTGTTACACCCAGAGCTGCATTTAGCTGATTATTTTTTATTAAAATGGTGTTTGTAAAGGCATAGCTGTTTCAAAGCATGCAATCTACCTGGCACTGTTACCAACTGGCTGCATCCTACTTGTCTTCAGGCTTGAATAATCGTTTTGACATTCAAAATGTTTTCCTTGCCTGTTTTCTGTAAAATTTGCTTTTTTGCCCCCACAAGTTGTGACATGGGGGTGACATGCATGGCAGGGATTTGGAACAGCGATGCTGGTCATGGGGAGGAATCTCAGCAATGGGATTGTTTTGTTTTGTTTTTCCTTTTCCCCCCTTTCTATTACACATGGTGCAATTTTTTACCTACTGATCTTTGCCTTGGTCTTTGTACACTTCAATAAAACAAAGCCTTTCAACATCCTGGGTTTTTAGGGGATGACTCTGCAAATCATCCTAAAATCCCTGCTGAGTTGTTTAGGGCTGGAAGATGAATGCTGCACAGAGTGTGGCTTAGCACTTTCAATCTCCTCTTTTGTGACAGCTGGGAAGCAGGAGGAAAAAAAAATTTAAAAGTTAACTGAATGTGACAGAGGAGGAGAGGCACAGAACTGCAGAGCTCAAGGGGAAGATGGGAAGTGTTGGACTGTCTTGGCTCAGGCTGTTGGTACCATGGTTGAATTTCCATCCAAAGGAGAGAATATTAGATTCAATAAGAAAATAACAGTAACACACTTCTAGAAGTGGAAGAGTGCCATGGTTGTTGTAACACACCACTGTAGAGGATAATTGATGCCACTGTACATTACCAGTGACAGATGGAGTTACTGGTCACAGGCTCCTTGGCTTTCTCCAGTCTAGGGATGAAAGCTGCTTTATAGATTTGCCATCAGGAGGCAGGGCTGAGATCTGTTCTTCATGCAAGTCTCATCCGTGATGAATGTGTGATCATTGTTTGAAGTTCTGCAGAAGATGGTAACTTCTTCTTGGGAATGGTGATGTTTTAATTATAACACCTTAGGATTGAACAGCAGTTCTGGAACCCTCAGCACAAAAAATACATGGAACTGTTGGAGAGAGTCCAGAGGAGGGCACAAAGATGCTCAGAGGGCTGCAGCAGCTCTGCTATGAGGACAGGCTGAGAGAGTTGGGACTTTTCAGCCTGCAGAAGAGAAGGCTGCCAGGGGACCTTACAGTAGCCTTCCAGTATTTGAAGGGGGCTACAGGAGGGCTGGGGAGGAACTATTCACAATGTCTTGTAACGACAGGACGAGGGGGAATGGGTTCAAACTGGCAGAGGGGAGATTGAAATTGGATGTTAGGAGGAAATTCTTCACAGTGAGGGTTTTGAGACACTGGCACAGGTTGCCCAGGGAGGTTGTGGTTGCTCCCTCCCTCGAGGTGTTCAAGGCCAGGTTGGATGAGGCCTTGAGCGACCTGTTCTAGTGGGAGGTGTCCCTGCCTATGGCACTGGATGGTCTTTCAGGTCTCTTCCAACCTAGACCATTCCAAGATCAGAGCCCTCTCTGTTTTAGGGGTTTTGATGCAATTACCATAGCTGCAAACATTTTCAGCATTAGTAGGTGGATTCTTATGCAGAAGTAAAAAGAGAAAATAATTTCTAACTCCCTCCTTCAGAACTGAACACCTTGCAGGTTTTCAGTGACTGTCAAAGCCTGCATTCTTTTATAAACCAATTGCAGTTCACAATTTGCCAGACAAATCTGAGTTCACCAAGGGTAGAAAGAAAAACTGCACCCAGCAGGGTTTGGTATAAGGGAAATGGGATTTGTGTTTTCTTCCAGTTCAGATTTGTTGCTCTGTTCCTTTTATTCCTTTTCCATGTTAAAATTTATATATATATATATATTTTAAAGTCCTACTATTAAACAACAAGTTATGAATACAAAAGTAAATATTATTTATTAATACAAACATTATTTTTGTAACTCATTTGCAGTCTTTTATGCTCAGATGTGCAGAGAGATTACAGAATGTGTACAGTGCATTGGGCAGCACCAAACAAATTCAAGCAAATTAGCAAAACCAGCAAAATACAACCAGCAAGCTTTTGGAAAGAGAATCCTGTGGTGCAATGTGCTGCTTGCTCTCTAGGGGAACCTGAGAGGCTCCTTTCTGCTGAAACAGAAAGCAGAGTAGCAGCTACAGAGTAAACAGAACCAAAGCAAAGAGCTTTAATTACACAGAGGCTCTCTAGAATAATTACTCACAAATTAGTATCTCTGGATTTCCAGGGCTGCATTGTAGCCCAGAAAGCACCCAAAATACTTGCAGAGTTGCTGTCAGTGGAGTGGTAACTGCTGGAAGCTTTCAGAGTTTCCCCAGGGCTCTCCCAGGGTGCTAGGGCTTGCGAGGTCTGTGACCTGGTCTTAGCCCCTTCCTAGGCAGATGGTGTCCTGCCAGGGCTCTGGGCTCAGCACAGGTGTGCAGGCAGACAGGGAGCCTTGCTGCATGGCACTGAGCTGCTCTCTCTCACCAGGCAGGCTGCGCTGAGGTCTGTGCAAGCAGCTCTCCAGCTGGGAGCAGCTTATCGCTTTCAGTAGCTGTCACTGCTGGTGGCAATGATGCAGCTTGCTTAGGGGCACTTGGCTCTCCTGCTCTTACCCCTTCTGCACAGTCTAGGCTGCTGTTAACTGCTGGCAGGGTTGATCACATTAAGGCAGGCAGGTTTGGGCAGCTTTCAGCAATGACTCTTGCCTACAGCACGCTAAGGATGTCAGTTTTGGGCAGCTTCTGCCAATCACTTATTGCCTATGGCATGAAGGGCACCCCTGCCTCTCCCTGGTAAACTGAGGCATGGCAAAGTTTTCAGGTAGATTAGCTTGAAGCATCAAAGCTTGTGTGCTGGTTTGAACTAATTGGAGGATTTGGATTAGAAATTAGGCTATAGGCTGAGAGAGGAAAACAGATGATGCTGCTCCACTCAGATCGCTACTGAGAAAGAAAAAAAAATGTTTTAAGAGTTGTAAGCCAAATATAGATAAGTCAGACTGCTGAGAAATGAAAACCCTGAAGGTATCACTTCACTCACAGCTTTGCTGAGAAAGAAAAAAAAATTGTTTAAAGATTTGTAACCCAAATACAGATAAGTCAGACTGCTTCAGACCACTTTGGGCTGTGGCTGCTGGTTTTGCATGTCTCTTCCTCCCTGCCTTTCCCAGCAGGATCTGAATAATTTCACCAACTTCTTTCCTGCTGCTACCCCTCCCCGGCCCAACTATCTTCGCCAATCTGCTGCATTAACAGCTGGTGAGATAAGATTGGGGAAGGAGGGAAAGGTGGTAGGGGTGGTTGGAAACCCCTCTTAGGGATTTCTGATCTCTGGCAGGGCTGTGGTGTTTCTGTATTACCTTTTCACTGTCTATATCTGTAAATATTTGTTGTACATTGTAAATCTCTCCTTGTGTATTGTGCATAGCTGTAAATATAAAGCTCATTCCTTAACTTCCAGCTGACTGATTCCTAGCCAGGGTTATATCAAAGGGTAGGGGTGGGGCAGGTAACTGCTAGACCACCACAGCTTGGTATAGCAGCAAGGCTTATGTCGAAGGAGCAAGGCTTCCTGGTCCCCAAGGCAACAATACTTAGCCAGGCAAAGCAAGTCAAGGTGAGTTGTTTCCAACTTCACTCATGTTTATCAGTTACCTGAGTCTTAATTGGGCCTCTGAAATGTGGTGGAATGGGGAGGTTGATTAATTAATGCAAGATGATTTTCCTGAAATTAATATTGTTTATTAATTTCGCTATCCAAACTTTTCCAGCCTTAACCACTGATTTTAATAATAAAGAGGCTCTTTTATAATGGTCACAGAAAGGATTACATAAATGATATATAGATCTAGTATTAACTATCAATATGCATAAATTATCAGATTCAATGGTTATTAATTAACTAATAATCATGAAGATGCTGAGAGGGCTGCAGCAGCTCTGCTATGAGGACAGGCTGAGAGGGTTGGGGCTTTTCAGCCTGGAGAAGAGAAGGCTGCCAGGAGACCTTGGAGTAGCCTTCCAGTATCTGAAGGGGGCTACAGGAGGGCTGGGGAGGGACTATTCACAAAGGTCTTGTTATGACAGGACGAGGGGGAATGGGTTCAAACTGGCAGAGGGGAGATTGAAATTGGGTGTTAAGAAGAAGTTGTTTGCAGTGAGGGTGGTGAGACACTGCCACATGTTGCCCAGGGAGGTTGTGGCTGTTCCCTGTCTGGAGGTGTTGAAGATGGGAGGTGTCCCTGCCTATGGCACAGGGGGGTTGGGACTGGATGATCTTTGAGGTTTCTTCCAACCTAAACCATTCTATGGTTGCTTCTTCCCAAACAGAAGGAAGGCAGAAAAACCTCTGGGTAAGCCAGCACATGTATAGGCCTATTTTGACCCTTCAGGTCTACCACAACATTAACCACACCCTTTAACCAATCAGAACAGCACTTTGCCATAACTAATCATATTGGGTACATTCATAGGCTTGCTTTACCCAAGTTTGGGAAAACAAAGGCCATGCACATGGCAAGCACAAGCTAAGTGTCTGTACTTCATTTACCACAGGATGTAAATTGGAGCAAAACAAGTCTGTGCAAGCTCTGGTCCTTAGACTCAGGTTATTTATCCTCTTTCCCAAATCTCCCTCCACTCCAGAAGGAGGAGGGGGAGCAGGGACACATGGCCTACCATGACATCTCCCTGTCTTTTCATGATGGTAGTAGAACAGAGTATCTGAACAGGCAGGTTATGGGGGAAAAAAGAAAAAAAAAATTGCTGATGTAAATTGCTATGCCTCATATCAGGTATTGTTTATTCATTGACTTCCTTTACGGCAACCACATGGCCAAGAAGTGATAGAAAGTTTAGATATAAAGAGCAATTTAAATTTTCAAGCCTCATTTTGAATGGAGATTTACAAACTCAGAGACTCCAGGAATAATTTTCTGCAAGTGACTCCCTAAACCTGGAAAGATGCAAACAAGAGATGGCAGTCTGCTGCCAGCTTTTGTATGGATCCATTGCAGTGTGAGACCTTCCCATGAAAGTCTTCCTATGGTCAGCAAATGCAGATAGTAGGAGTAGTGGATGAGAAGGAAGGATATGGCAATCATAGAATAAGTCAGGGATGGAAGGGACCACAAGGATCAGCCAGTCCCAACCCCCCCTGCCATGCCCAGGGACACCCTACCCTAGAGCAGGCTGCCCACAGCCTCTGCCAGCCTGGCCAAAAACACCTCCAGGGATCTGGCCCCAAACACCTCCCTGCAGGGGCAACCCATTCCAGCCTCTCAACGCTCTCATGCTCAACAACTTCCTCCTCACCTCCAATCTCAATCTCCCCACCTCCAGCTTTGCTCCATTCCCCCAGTCCTGTCACTACCTGAGACCCTCAAAAGTCCCTCCCCAGCTTTTCTGTAGCCCCCTTCAGATCCTGGAAGGCCACCAGAAGGTCCCCTGGGAGCCTCCTCTTCTGCAGCCTGCACAGCCCCAACTCTTTCAGGCTGTGCTCACAGCAGAGCTGCTGCAGCCCTCTCAGCATCCTCGGGGCCCTTCTCTGCACACCTCCAGCATCTCCACATCCCTCTTGTCCCAGGGGCTCCAGCACTGGATGCACTACTCCAGGTGGGCTCTCAGCAGAGCACAGCAGAGGGGCACAATCCCCTCCCTCAACCTGCTGCCCACACTGCTCCTGCTGCAGCCCAGCCTCTGCTTGCCTTTCTGCCCTGCAAGTGCACACTGCTGCCTCATCTTCAGCTTCTCCTCCGCCAGCACCCCCAAGTCCCTCTCCTCAGGGATGCTCTCCAGCCAGAGGACAGCAGCCCTCACATGAGGTGATGGATGCAGGTGGCCTGGGTTATGACTGGGGCTGTGCTTGCCCAGGTGATGCTAATAGATGAATATTTGTAGTCGTGGTGCTCGCTGCTGGGTCTATACAATCACAGGTGTAAGGGGCAATAAAGGCCTTCTACTCATTCACACTTAATTGCATGGAGTCTATGCTGCATCCATCCCCTGTCTGATATTTAGTGGGGATTTTCTCAGGTGCTTAGGCTAATCTAAGCAACCCAAGAGCAAAAAGCCCTTTGCCTGCTTTTCTGCAAACCCTTGGTACCAAATTGCTGCCTTTTGCTCAGTTTAGACTTTAACTTCTTGTGTCCATAAATGGCCTGATTATTTCCACCCCCTCCAACGTATTTATATGTGGGCACATTAACTCTGATAAGCAGATTTCCTTTTAACCAAAGGAAAAAGAGCAGCTAGCTAGCTAACAGTGTGAAGGGTGAGCCAGATATACAGGAAGAGTGGCTAGAAACTCAAACCCACAGTCACACAAGTTCTGGATTATTAGTAAGAGATCTTCTTTTTCTAATTGAGCATCTGCTTCTCCAAGGGAAAATGTCAGATGAAGAAAATGATGGAGGGGAGTGAGTGTGATCCTTGTCACTTCACCACACAGAGCAGGTGCTCAGGCACTGCCATGTTATTCTTGGTGTTAACTCCTACCAGCAGATACTGTCAGGAGGTTTGCTGTGTATATTTGGGACGTTTGCCACGGTCCTTCATCTTCTCCTCATGGTTTCTAGTTGGAAGAGCTTGTCAGGAAAAAAAGGACAGCCTAAGAGATCTTAAAGAAGTCAATGGGTCTTGGAGATAAGAGGCTGATTGTCAGCAGAGCCTGCTCCTGACAGCAGCTTTAACAGAGGCAAGGGGGAAAGGCCACTGGGCTTTGTGACAGGTGTCAACCACATCAGTGATGGCTAAAGAGCAAATCTGATAACAGGAATGAGACAAGGCTTAGCAGATTACCTGCAATAGCTTTCATTCACCTATTTTTCTGGTGTTTTTATTTCCACAGTGCAGGGATGGAGATAAGACTGAAGGAAAGGGTAGGGGTGGGGGGAAAGTTGAGGCGCTTGCCTGCTTGCAGCTGAAAACTAATCAACGGGCAGCCTGCAGCAGCAGAGGCATTTGGTAACGTGAATCATGTGCTGGTGTGACACTGGGATAAATTCATTGTAATGGAGTTAGAAATATTTTACTGAACAGAATTTCCAGAATGTGGTTGCATGACAGAAAAGAAATGCAATGGTGAGGAGAGGCAGCTCAAGAGCCCTTTGTGGCTACACACAGAGAGAGGAGATGGGAGAGCCTCTCAATCTGATCTTTGCTATCATAAGGATTTATAATAGAAGCAGCACTCCTGAGCATTTCCTTGGATGAGGCAGCCTTTTCCAAAGCTCTCAGTGCTTGTCTGAAAATAAAAAAAAGCAGATTCTGTAAAGAGCTTTTGGAATGAAGTGTTGAAATGTCTTTTCGCCAACAACAAGGAACTGCCCCAAAGCACTGCTCCCTTCCTGCCTCCTCCAGTAAGTGTGGCACTTGTGAGACAGAGAAATAGATTCAGCCCTTCCTCTGCTCACGGAGAAATCCAGCTGTGTTTTTCCCTGCTGGACAACAGAAGGCTCTTTGCTCTTGCAGTGTTATGCAGACTGGACATCTTTAGTACCTAATGAAGAAGGTAAAACTGTGTGGCTGTCATCAATCAGATGCTGCTGTAAGCCAAGCTGCCTGGTACTGCTCAGCTCCTGCGACCTCCAAAGGCAGAGCAGCATCTCAGTATTTTCCCTTACTGTGGTCGCTTTGCCCCATAGAGCAGCAGGACGTAAAGGCAGTTGTCTATCTCATGAGAAACTGGCCAGTGCCTGTTGTTATCCAGCTGTCTGGAAGCTCTGTTTGGACACCTGTGAGAGTCTGAAGGCTCTCCCTTGTCTGAACCAACGAAGATAAGGATTGCTGTCCCCTTCCCCCAAACTCAGACAATGTCCCTGGCTGAATGCAAATTACTGCACTTTGCCCATTCTCCGGGGTGTAAACACTGTGCTCTTTTGTGACTTTCCCAGATTTCTGCCTAGCAGTGGTTTTCAGGATATTCAACAGCTACCCCATGGAGAAAAGGCTGATGTGTATTTCAGGGGATGAACAGGTAAGGCGCACAGGCAGGAGGCAGAGGCCCTCCCCTGGAGAATGCACAGCAGGAATTCCTGGGGAGCTGCACCTGGACACTGACAAGACTGGGACTAGAAATACTGCATAAAAAAAGACCTGAGGAAGAAGAACTCAGAATTCGGGGAAAGAAGAACCCAGGGAGAAGAACTCAGAAAGGAGAACCCAAGGAACAACAGCTCCACAAGCCAGCAGAGGGACTCCTGACGAGTGCTATGGAGCATCCCTGGACCACGCACACCTTTCTCTCACCCGTCCCCATCCCCCCATCTCTGTCTGATGGTAATATAATCCCTGCTGGTCTCCCTCCCCTGCCCCTTTTTTCCCCCTCTCCTAATTTCTCAGTTGTTCCCTCCCTCTCTCTCTCTCTCTCCCACTCCCTCTTTACCTCTGTTCTGTCCAACTTTATCCCTTAATAAACAGTTCTGTGGTGCTATCTGGTCTGGCTTGGACCTTAATTTCACAGCACAGAAATCTCTAAGAACAGGTCTTGCTTCTCTGGACAGAGATCATGTTAATCTCTGGCCTCCAGAGCTTGGCAACACCTCAGTTCCTCATTTAGAATCATAGAATTGGTTAGTTGGGTCACACAGATCCAGCTAGAAGGTAAGGAGAGGGAGAGACCAACAGCCAGAGCTCAGACCAGAGCAACTCTGTCTTGTCTATGTTTATGTTCCTGTTTTTATACATCTCATCAAGCCTGTAAGAGAAGTAGACATCACCATTGTTTTCCTTCCACATCCTATAATCTAATTTCTCTTATTAAAATATTTCAATTAGCCCCAAACCAGAACACCTAATCATAGAATCATCATTGATATCTTTGAAAACAGCAATGGTAAGGTTTGTTTTGGGTTTGTTTTGGTTTTTTTTTTTCCCAGTTTTCTTCTTCCCATGCTGGTCTGGTTTACCTAAGCAACATTTGAATATCCAGACAACTAAACCTTGAACAAAAAGATTCCTGAGACTCTCTGGGTGTGCCACAAGTTCCAATGATACCAAACTGCAATGATAAAGCCTGGAATACCAGAAAATGTAGAAGGAATGTCCGACCCCACCTGGAGTACTGCATGCACTTCTGGCCCCCCCACCACAAGAAGGACATGGAACTGTTGAAGACAGTCCAGAGGAGGCCAGGAAGATGCTGAGAGGGCTGCAGCAGCTCTGCTATGAGGACAGGCTGAGAGAGTTGGGGCT
>VWZI01004886.1:119802-140201 GCA_013396835.1 Psilopogon haemacephalus
TGAAAGAGTTGGGGCTGTGCAGGCTGCAGAAGAGGAGGCTCCCAGGGGACCTTCTGGTGGCCTTCCAGGATCTGCAGGGTGCCTATGGAATAGCTGGGGAGGGACTTCTGAGGCTGTCAGTGAGTGACAGGACTCGGGGAAATTGAGTAAATGGAGATGGGAAGATTGAGAGTGGAGGTGAGAAGGAAGTTGTTGAGCATGAGAGTGGTGAGAGGCTGGAATGGGTTGCCCCTGCAGGGAGGTGTTTGGGGCCAGATCCCTGGAGGTGTTTTTGGCCAGGCTGGCAGAGGCTGTGGGCAGCCTGCTCTAGGGTAGGGTGTCCCTGGGCATGGCAGGGGGGTTGGGACTGGCTGCTCCTTGTGCTCCCTTCCAACCCTGACTGATTCTAGGATTCTGTGATTCTAAATGCTTCGAAGAAGAAAAGCAGCAAGATGCAGAATTTATCTGTTTCCTTGAGAGTCAGTCAAATCATAGGATTGCTTCAGTTGGAAAAGACCTCCAAGTTTTGTCTCTGGTGAAGATAAAACGACTCACAGTTTTGTTACCTTCTGTCACCTTTTCCAATTTCCTCATTGGGCACCAAACATTAGGAGAATGAACTTCATTTTGAGTTTTGCCATAAGGAGGAAAGCATTCAGTGACCCACAGGATTTCTCTGCTGCATTCCTCCTAAAATAAACATTGTTAGTTCTCTGTCTTCCTGTTGCTTTTAGGAGGAAGTTCTCACCGCATGAAGCAAGGGAACACATCCTGGGCTTCACCCTTTAGCTCTGAGTAAGAAATTGTTTTAACTAGATTAGTAATATTTATGAGTCACGAGGTGAGCCTCAGAGTTTAATATCACTATTTAATCATAGGTGGCTTGTGTTCACCAGACAGCATTATGACTCAGTCTATCACTGTTTCATGATTTAACCTGCAAGGATAAAACTACCCAAAAAAGAGCAATGGCTCACAGCTCATTTATGCCTCCTCCCCCCCTTTTTTATTTTCATCTTTCACTGCATCCTAGAAATTGCACTTTTATAATAGCAAGAGGCAAGAGGCTCCCACATTAATCAAAGACAAAAATCATCCACACTCAAAATGTGGTTGGCCAATGTTAGCTGTGACAGTAAAACTCCATCAAGTGTAGCAATGTTCAGTGTTTAAAATCAAATAGATCTGGGAAAGGGACTGGGAAGTGAAGAAGAAAAATCAGCTTAGTGTTTGTAGAAATGAACTGAGCTCATTTACTTGGACCTGAGCAAAGCCTTCAACACTGTCCCACAGGACATCCTGATCTCCAAACTGGTGAGGCATAGGTTTGATGGATGGATCCAGAACTGGCTTGAGGGCCACAGCCAAAGAGTGGCTGCCAATGGCTCCATGGCCCAGGGGAGTCCCTCAGGGATCAGTCCTGGGCCCAGTCTTGTTCAACATCTCTGTGGGTGCCATGGGCAGAGGCATTGAGTGCAGCCTCAGCGAGTTTGCTGAGCACCCCAAGCTGTGTGGTGCAGCAGCCAGGCTGGAGGGCAGGGATGGCATCCAGAGGGAGCTGGGCAGGCTGCAGAGGTGGGCACAAGCCAAGCTCAGGAGGTGCAACAAGGCCAAGGGCAAGGTCCTGCAGCTGGGTGGAGGCAATGGCAAGAACAAATCCAGGCTGGGCAGTGCCTGGCTGGAGAGCAGCCCTGAGGAGAGGGACTTGGGGGTGCTGGTGGAGGAGGAGAAGCTGAAGATGAGGCAGCAGTGTGCACTTGCAGGGCAGAAAGGCAAGCAGAGGCTGGGCTGCAGCAGGAGCAGTGTGGGCAGCAGGGCCAGGGAGGGGATTGTGCCCCTCTGCTGTGCTCTGCTGAGAGCCCACCTGGAGTAGTGCATCCAGTGCTGGAGCCCCTGGGACAAGAGGGATGTGGAGATGCTGGAGGTGTGCAGAGAAGGGCCCCGAGGATGCTGAGAGGGCTGCAGCAGCTCTGCTGTGAGCACAGCCTGAAAGAGTTGGGGCTGTGCAGGCTGCAGAAGAGGAGGCTCCCAGGGGACCTTCTGGTGGCCTTCCAGGATCTGAAGGGGGCTACAAAAAAGCTGGGGAGGGACTTTTTAGGCTGTGAGGGAGTGACAGGACTGGGGGGAATGGAGCAAAGCTGGAGGTGGGGAGATTGAGGCTGGAGGTGAGGAGGAAGTTGTTGAGCATGAGAGTGGTGAGAGGCTGGAATGGGTTGCCCCTGCAGGGAGGTGTTTGGGGCCAGATCCCTGGAGGTGTTTTTGGCCAGGCTGGCAGAGGCTGTGGGCAGCCTGCTGTAGGGTAGGGTGTCCCTGGGCATGGCAGGGGGGTTGGGACTGGACAATCATTGTGGTGCCTTCCAACCTTGACTTATTCTATGATTCTATGAGTAATGACAAAAGACCATTAACCAGCAAATATAAAAGGAGTGAAGTAATTAGTCAGCCAGGTGAGTGAGTTTTGATAAGCAGTAGAAAAAATTCTTTGGGAGCCTATTGAGGCAAAACCCTATTAATTTGGATTTCTAAGTATCTAGATTGCTTTGTTAAGCAGAATGGAAAATTAATTAAAAAATAAAACAGTCATGACATTTAACTCTATTCAAACTGTAAATGAGGTGAATGAATCAGGCATTCTGGGGAAAAAGGAAAAAAAAGTTCAACACACTAAACAGGCAAAAGGAAAGTACAGGATTAATGTTGTTGGTTTTTTTTTTGGCCTCTTGAGTATTTCCAGGCTGCTGCATCTCATCAGAGGTCCACCTTTTGCAGCTTGTCTCAGTCTCTATCTGGTAACTTAATCACAGCAAAACAATCTTCCTCTCTCCTTAGTTCTCTGCTTCATTTACCAATCATCTTCAACAAGGCAAGGTTGCATTAAAAAAAAAAAAAGTTATCATGGGACTATATAAATGTGAACATTGTGGGGAAATGTTCAGATGGGGAATGGTACATTTCTCCTGGAGATTAAAATTCGCCCTTCACCATGGCTCTGTAAGCATTTTACCCTTAGCTTCAACAGTGTTTTGGGTTTGCTTTCTGCTGCTGTCTTAAAATGCTTCACTTGTTTAATGCAGGCACTCTAAGTACAGAGTCTCTTAGATGCAAGGCCAACAGAGAAGCCAAAGAGTATTGGCATGGCAAGCTGGGGGCTAGAAGTCACCAAACTTCTCTGAACTTTCATGTGTGTGTATCTGTAAATAGACACCAGATGTGACTGTTAGAAAATAGTTAGCTTCCAGGGTACCAAATATTTGATTAGATTTATATTTACTAGAATGAAAAGTTGCATTTTTTATCTATCTCTGTAACATGCAGTATGCTAAAGCATATTATAAACTTAGCCTCCCAGTGTCTGAAGGGCACCTACAGGAGGGCTGGGGAGGGACTATTCACAAAGGTCTTGTAATGACAGGACGAGGAGGAATGGGTTCAAACTGGCAGAGGGGAGATTGAAACTGGATGTTGGGAGGAAGTTTTTTACAATGAGGGTGGTGAGGCACTGGCACAAGTTGCCCAGGGAGGTTGTGGCTGCTTTGTCCCTGGAGGTGTTCAAGGCCAGGCTGGATGAGGTCTTGAGCATCTTGATCTAGTGGGAGGTGTCCCTGCCTGTGGCACAGGGGGGTTGGAACTGGATGATCTTTGAGGTCTCTTCTAATCTAAACCATTCTATGATTCTATGACTGTTTAGATAGATGAAGGGTTCTGCTGTCCAGAATCAGAACAAGAGGTGCTCCATCCCACAGTCTAGTGGGACATGGGAGGCCTTTTATCCAACATAGACCACGCTGAAGCCAAAGAGGGATGAGAAATGATCCTTGCTGTACCTATGGAGGTATCCATTTCCTCAACATGGACAAGGAGCAATGGATGGAAGCTGCAGCACAAGAGGTTGCAGTGCAACACAACTTCTTGACTGGAAGGGTCCCAGAGCAGTGGCACAGGCTGTCCAGAGAGGCTGTGGAGTCTCCTTCTCTGGAGCCTTTCAAGGCCCTTGTGGATGTTTTCCTGTGTGACCAGAGCAAGATTGTCTGGTCCTGGTCTGGCAGGAGGGTTGGACTTGATGATCTCTTTGTGCCCCTTCCAACCCCTGACATCCTGTGAGCCTGTAATTGGCTTACAGACAGAGTTTAAGGTCCATCAGGCTGCTCCCAGCTGTTTACTGTCTCAGGACTGGTCCTTGGTGTCCGACCATGTTGAACTCTATTTCTAGAAATGTTCATTCCCAGGCTGTGTTTAAATCACTTTAATTAAATCTGGGAAGAAGGAAAAAAAGGAGTTCTGGAAAGGCAAACTTCCTGGGAAGGCAGTTCTAAGGCAATTCTGAGTAGGAAGACCAAGACCACCTCACAGTGTCAGTGTTCAGCATATGCTGCTGTGTGAGGCTGCTGGGAGCCACCAACTGTCTAATCCTCCTCGCTACACCATCCTGACAAGCCAGCCCATTACAGCCACTAAGGCTTTTCCACATCAGCAAGGAAATGCTTAGTGTGAGTAAGTAGGATGGAAAAGGCTCTCAGTGGCTCTGCTAAGAAACCTGTTGAAAAAGTAGTTAGCAAGGGGCCATGAGGAGTGTGCCAGGCAAATTCCATGCACCCAGCTGGAAAGGTGCCAGACCCTGAGCTCAAAGGTCTGGAAATACTCTCATCACTCATACCTAAAGAAACATCCTGCACTCTTCCCCAGAGCCTCATTCATTTGTAGCTGAGCACAGGACTGAAGGGGGCCTGCAGGAAAGCTGGGGAGGGACTTTTTAGGCTACCAGAGAGTGACATTACTAGGGGGAATGGAGCAAAGCTGGAGGTGGGGAGATTGAGAGTGGAGGTGAGGAGGAAGTTGTTGAGCATGAGAGTGGTGAGAGGCTGGAATGGGTTGCCCCTGCAGGGAGGTGTTTGGGGCCAGATCCCTGGAGGTGTTTTTGGCCAGGCTGGCAGAGGCTGTGGGCAGCCTGCTCTAGGGTAGGGTGTCCCTGGGCATGGCAGGGGGGTTGGGACTGCCTGATCCTTGTGCTCCCTTCCAACCCTGACTGATTCTAGGATTCTGTGATTCCATGAGAGTGTTTGGTGTGCTTGCATTTAATGTCATTGCTTCAGGTGAAATAACCAAGGGGATAGTGGAGGTGTGTTGGGTGGAGCAAGCGGTGGAAAACCACATGGAAGGTTAGAACCTGTGCTCTGAAGTAGGGTAAAGAGGAGGAGATACTGAAAAGATGTTTCATGTGCATGCATGTTGAGGCCTTTGAGTTCCAACAGGGAGGATGAGTGTGCAGTTTGGAGATTTTTTTTTTTGTTTTTCCTAATAGTGACTTCTGATCCTGAATCATGTTTGTGAATAATCAGAGAGGAACAGAGCTTGCATCACCCAAGTGGCATGAGCCTGGTTTTGCTCTAGGACTCAGGGAAGCAGCCCTTTAAGCCTGGGTGGAAATGGCTTTAGCATTAGCCTCTTTTGCAGAAAGCTACTTCTAGGCTGCATTAACCCCAGCCTCACCTCCTGGGGGAAAAAAGACTGGAATGGGATCTGTTAGAGAAAGAGCTCTGCTTCTCCACCTATTTTGCAAGTTCTCTCATGCTCCTCAGTGCTTTGCAGGTTAAAAACCAGAATAGGTAGATCTGGCATTTGTGACTGAGGGCCAGGTTCTGTACCATTAATTGACAGAAGATGTTATTAGCTTCACTGTGCCATGGAGTTTTGTCATGTAAGATACATCTCAGACACATGGATTAACAAACCCCCTTCCCCCTTCCCCCTGGCTTTTATGTCCTGCCTGAGTCAGCAGTGCTACACCAAACAGAAGTCCTTACCAAATTGGTAAGGACAAATTGGGTGGCTTCCTATGATGAAGTCACAGCAGAGGTGGTCAAGGGAAGGGCAACTGATGGCATCTACCTGGACCTGAGTTGGATGAGGCCTTGAGTGGCCTGTTCTAGTGGGAGGTGTCCCTGCCTATGGCACAGGGGGGTTGGAACTGGATGAGCTTTGAGGTCTCTTCCAACCTAATCCATTCTACGATTCTATGATTATCTGGTAGAACACAGCACCAGAAAATTGATCACCTCAAAATACCTTAAAGACTGTTCCTTGAGGTTGTCTTCATTTAGAACTACTCCAACTGTCCAGAAGTTTTGGCTCACAAATTTCTTTTTCCTGAGCTTAAACCCACAAGTCTACTTTTTGATCCTGTTGTTTTCAAAGTGAGAGTTGATTGTATAGAGGCATAGGTGGGTTTCCTAAAGAGATACTAACTCCTGTTTGGCTTAATATTGATATATCATAGAATCATAGAATGGTTTAAGTTGGAAGAGACCTCAAAGATCATCCAGTTCCAACCCCCCTGTGCCATAGGCAGGGACACCTCCCACTAGATCAGGTCACTCAAGGCCTCATCCAGCCTGGCCTTGAACACATCCAGGGAGGGAGCAGCCACAACCTCCCTGGGCAACCTGTGCCAGTGTCTCACCACCCTCACTGTAAAGAATTTCTTCCTAACATCCAGTTTAAATCTCCCCTCTGCCAATTTAAACCCATTCCTCCTCGTCCTGTAATTACAAGACCTTGTGAACAGTCCCTCCCCAGCCCTCCTGTAGACCCCTTTCAGACACTGGAAGGCTACTCTAAGGTCTCCTGGCAGCCTTCTCTTCTGTAGGCTGCAGAGCCCCAACTCTCTCAGCCTGTCCTCATAGCAGAGCTGCTGCAGCCTTCTGAGCATCTTCATGTCCCTCCTCTGGACTCTCTCCAACAGTTCCATGTCCTTCCTGTGGTGGGGGCTGCAGAACTGCTCCAGGTGGGGTCTACAAACCAACCAAGCTGAGGCTGATAAATAATATGTCAAATTCTAGACTATATCAACAACAACAAAAAAGTAATTCAATAGCAGGCTGACTGCTGAAAGTTTGAGTGGAAGAGGAAAAAAAAGAAAACCCAAAACTCTAAGGTGGTACATCCCTTGGTCGCAGGGAAACCTCCTGGGAAGGAAGGGAAATGAAAAACCATTGATCCTGTTTCTGAGTGATTAATAGGTGAGTGCAAAGCTGCAGTTTCCAGCTGCACTTCTGCCCATTGGAGCAATCTTTCCCATCGAACGTTTAGCCACAGGCTGAAGTGCTGCTGCGCAGTTTTCTGATGGTGCTCTGCAGGCAAGGAGTTTATTTTGAAGCCTCTGTGATCAGCTTCACTTTGATGAGAGTGACAGTCAATTTTTGTCTCATTTTTTTGCAACTGAGTCTGCATTTACATTTGCCTTGGCAAGGGCATGCAGTTGCATTCCTTTCAGTGTGTGCTGGTTTGAACTCATTGGAGAATTTGAGTGAGAAGTTAGACTGTTGGCTGAGAGAGGAAAACACAGGATGCTGCTCCACTCAGAGATCTACTGAGAAAGAAAAAAAATTGTTTTAAGAGTTGTAACCCACATATGGATAAGTCAGACTGTTTTAGACCTCCCTGGCTGTGGCTACTCCTCGCATGGTTCCTTTGTCTCTGCCTTTTGTAGCTGATTCTCTATAATTCTACTAACTTCTTTCCTGCTGCTAACCCCCCATGGCCCATCTATCTCCACCTATCTGCTGCATCAACAGATGGTGAGACAAGATTGGGAAGTGGGGGGGAAGGTGGTAGGGGTGGTTAGAAACCCCTCTTAGGGATTTTGGTCTCTGGGAGGGCTGTGGTGTTTCTGTATTACCTTTTCACTGTATCTATCTGTAAATCTCTGTTCTACATTGTAAATATCTGCTTGCATATTGTGCTGAGCTGTAAATATAAAGCTTCATTTACCAGCTTCCAGCCACTTGAGTCCTAGCCTGGTTGTTCTTCACCATGAGAGTGGGTGAGACACTGGCACAGATTGCTCAAGGAGGTGGTGGAAGCTCCATCTGTGAAAGTTTTTAAGGCCAGGGTGGATGGGGCTCTGTGCAACCTTGGCTAGTCTGAAGTGTCCATGCCCATGGCAGGGGGGTTGGAGCTAGATGATGCTTGAGGTCCCTTCCAACCCTGACAATTCTATGATTCTATATCAAAGGGTTGGGGTGTAGGGAGGGGCAGGTAACTGCTAAACCTCCACACAGCAACATGCAGCAGTGCAAGCAACCCACAATGAATAATTCACTCGGTCAGTTCCGAGTCTGTTTTCTCAACATGGAGTCATCATGAGTAGATTATAATTTCCTTGAGTGTGTTCATGATTAGGCTGAACTTGGGTGAGCTGCTGTCCTCTGTGGATTAACTGTCAGCAATTAACTGCATGCCCAATTCCTGATATTTAGCAATGGAGGTGTGTTAATTTGTGCTGATAGGCTTCTAACTGAGGGCTGCTTCTTCTGCATGTCTCAAAAGGGATTAAGTAGAAGACATCTGGGAGAGAAGAAAAGTTTATTAAGCAAATATGGGATTTGGGAAATAAGGAAGATGTGTTTTTTGGTCTTTTTTTTTTTTTTTGCCTCTTAACTAGAGCAGAACCAGACATCTGTTATGCAAAAGGAAGAAGGTTGTTGTCTGCTAGAAAAAAAGGGAATGTTGGCTGAGTGCTGAGGAGCTACCAGGGTGAATAAACCCTGCTGGGAACTGCAGAGGCACAAGGAGTTGTAAGCTGAGCTGGACAGCAGCAAAAGATGGTGGCATCTTCCTTCAGCTTTATGCAAAACATTTTAAAGATGACATAAATTAACAGGAAAAAAAAAAAAAAATCTGAAATCCCAGTGAAGTAGAGGGAGCTACACTACCGTAGCCCTTCTTCATCCCATCAAATCCAGCTGTGGCTATGAGCAGGATGAGAGTTAGCTCAATCCTCCTGCCAACATTCCATGACTGTTTCAGGGAAGTTCTGCTGTGACAACACTGACTTCATTCTGCTGTGTTTATGTGTGAATTAAACATCTTACTGTGCACCTCCTTCTGTGGTCAAGCTTTCTTCAGCCCTAATAGGAAACCATTACTAGAATCATTACCTTATGTTGCTTTTACACTCCCATAGCCCTTTTTGTCTTAGCAGACAGTCTTATCCCAGTGCTGGGGAAGGAGTACAAGAGAAAAGCTTGGACCAGTAGGAGACATGAACCGAGCTCTTCCAGCGTGGTGTGACCCGAACCCACCCCGCGGTGTCCTCTTCTCCACCTGTGCTCAGCCACCTCCCTTTGCAGGTCTTCCCAGCTCCTCCTGGGAGAGCTCCGGGCCACAGGGACCTGCCTACCTGCCCGGGCTCCCAGAGGAGGCTTTGCACCCCTGATGCTCTCTAGAACAGCAGTGGGAGGAACTCTCCCTACTGGGAGGTGGCTCTGTGCTTCCCCATGGGTCAGTCCTTTCAGTATCCAGAACCTTCTGTGCCAAGCTTGGGGCTGGGAGGTGGCTCTGTGTTTCCCCATCTGAACTCCAAGCCCCACCAGACTTTGCTGCAGCCAGCACTGCCATTTTTTGAAGGTAGCAGGACTGCAGCAAGGTGTGGGTAACAGCAGCAGGTTCAGCTCAACCCAGGGCATTCAGCAATCTTACTGAGATGCTCATGCATGAGGAAAGAGAGAACAGAGCCCCAAGCTTGGCACAGAAGGGCCTGGATACTGAAAGGGCTGATCCATTGGGAAGCATCCCACAGTCTAGTGGGACATGGGAGGCCTTTTATCCAACATAGACCACGCTGAAGCCAAAGAGGGATGAGAAATGATCCTTGCTGTACCTATGGAGGTATCCATTTCCTCAACATGGACAAGGAGCAATGGATGGAAGCTGCAGCACAAGAGGTTGCAGCTCAACACAAGGGGCAACTTCTTGACTGTAAGGGTCCCAGAGCACTGGCACAGGCTGTCCAGAGAGGTTGTGGAGTCTCTTTGTCTGGAGACTTTCAAGGCTTGTGTGACCAGAGCAAGATTGTCTGGTCCTGGTCTGGCAGGAGGGTTGGACTTGATGATCTCTTTGTGTCCCTTCCAACCCCTGACATCCTGTGAGCCTGTAATTGGCTTACAGACAGAGTTTATGGCTGTTTACTGTCTCAGGACTGGTCTTTGGTATCTGACCATGCTGAACTCTATTTCTAGAAATATTTGTTCCCAGGCTGTGTTTAAATCACTTTAATTAAATCTGGGAAGAAGAAAAAAAGGAGTTCTGGAAAGGCAAACTTCCTGGGAAGGCAGTTCTAAGGCAATTCTGAGTAGGAAGATCAAGACCACCTCAAATTTTCCCCCCAACCCAGAGCACCTGGGTGCTGGTGGAGTCTCCTCCCACCCCAGGTGTGACCACTTGGCCCTCCCTGCCCACTGCCCTTTATAATCAGCCCCAGGCAGGGCAGCAGCCCTAAGCTGTGCCCATCTGGGCAGAGGGATCCTCCTCCTGGCATCCCTGGTGAGTGCCCCTGGTGCACACTGGGTGTCTGGTGGAGGTGATCTAAAGGCTGGGGGGCCTGCTGGCCCCCCAGCTGGCTAGGGCTAGGCTTGATGATTGCTCTGACATCACCCATGGGTGCTGGCTGGGCCTCTGCACTTGGGCTGAGCTCCTTTATCTTTAGCTGATTCTTTATGCTCATGTATGATGAGCTTAAGGACTTGGCTGAACTGGAAGCTCATGGGGGAGTAGCATTACAGAACTGTAGAGGTTGGAAGGTTCCTCCAGAGATCATCGAGTCCATGAAAGAGGTTGGAGCTGTCACCNACAAACCCCATCTCTGGGCTCAGCCTCAGGGAGGGATGCTGTGGCCTGGTCATGAAGCTCTCCTTGCCCCAAGGACAGCAGGCAGGACCAGCACAGCACAAAGGGAGGGAGCACTGGTGCTGGGGTAAAGCAAGGGAGTGGTTTTTGCCCTGGTGCTGAGTGCAGCACTAAGTCACCACCCCACTCTAACCAGCTTGGTTTGTCTCTTCCAGGTCAGGATTCTGAGCAAGTTGGTTTCAAGCCCTTGAAGGTTAAATCAGCCCTCTCACTGCTGAGTCCAATCCTGCTGCAGCTCAGCCCCTGCCTGGATGCTACAGCAAGGAAGTTTGTGCTCTGTGCTGTAGCTTGTGGCTGAAGATCTGCATCTGTGTGCCTGAGCTGGGCTGTGTCAGCAGCAGAGTTTGACTCTGCTGCCCTGATGCTGCAGTCAGGAGCATCCCAGGGGAAGCAGCAACCTGCCCCAGTGCACCATGAAAGGGTGGGGAGGCAGATGGGGCCTTGGCTCTGGGACTGGGACGTGTGGAGCTGGCACTGGTGTGACTGCAGGAGCACATCTGTGAGCTGGAGATGTCATCCTGCTGGAGCTGGGACACCCATGGGCTGCTGGCCAGCACAGGGGCAGCATGATTCAGTTGCTAGCTCAAGGCAGCACAGTGTGGACTGGGTGTGCCTCCCACCATGCTGCTGCTGTGGGATCAACAAAGCTGGCTGTGTGGTTCCCCAGTTCTCTGTCCACCCCATACTTTGGACTAGGACTCAGTTGGATGGAATTTAATAAATGAAGCTTTAAATTTACAGCTTTGCTCAACATGGAAGGAGATATTTACAGGTATATACAGTGGAAAGGTAATAGAGAAACACCACAGCTCTCCCAGAGATCAGGGTCCATAAGAGGTTTTCCAACCACCCTACCACCTTCTCCCATTTTCACAATCTTATCTCACTCTCTGTCTTATGCTCCAGATAAGGAAAGGTAAATCATCCAGGGGGGTTAGTAGAGGGAAAGTAGTTAGGAGTTTTTCGATCCAGCTAAGATCAGGGAGGTTGTGGCTGCTCCATTGCTGGAGGTGTTCAAGGCCAGGTTGGTTGAGGCCTTGAGTGATCTGTTCTAGTGGGAGGTGTCCCTGCCTATGGCACTGGGGGGTTGAACTGGATTATCTCTGAGGTCACTTCCAACCTAAACCATTCTATGATTCTATAAGAAGGCTGAGAGAGAGATGCAGCAGCCAAAGCAGCTCTGTGTTACCTATGTTTGGGTTACAGCTTTTAATTTCTTTTATTCTTCAGTAAAGCTGTGAGTGCAGTAGCACCATCAGTGTTTGCCTTTCTCAGCCTGTAGTACAATTTCTCATTCAAACCCTCCAGTTTGTTCAAACCAGCACAATCCACCCCTGCCTACTTCTCTCAGAGGTGAATGAGAATTATCTGTCTCATGTAAAATAACATTTACAACCATGAGTGATCCAAATGGGGTTCACAAGTTCTAGCTCTGCCTGCTTCCCACAAAGGTTGAGCATTGTGAGGAGAAGACAAATCACCCAGACAGGGTTAAGTCTTTTTTTGGTATGAAGCTGACATCTGCCACGAGAAATTAATCCATGCTAAGCTGCAGTAAGATGAACTTCTGAGTTTGGTCACTGTGTCACCAAGGCTGTTTCAGGAAAGTTCTGCTGTAACAACACAGACTTTATTCCGCTGTGTTTATGTTTAAATTATACATCTTGCTGTGCACCTCCTTCTGTGGTCAAGCTTGCTTCAGCCCTAATGGGAAACCATTACTGGAATCATTACCTTATGTTGTTTTTACACTCTCATAGCCCTTTCTGTCTTATCAAATCCAGCCGTGGCTATGAGCAGGATGAGAGTTAGCTCGATCCTCCTACCAACATTTCATGACTGTTTCAGGGAAGTTCTGCTGTGACAACACTGACTTCATTCTGCTGTGTTTATGTGTGAATTAAACATCTTACTGTGCACCTCCTTCTGTGGTCAAGCTTTCTTCCACCCTAACGGGAAACCATTACTGGAATCATTACCTTATGTTGTTTTTACAGAACCAACAGCTCCAAATTGTATGGCAGAAATGATGTGCTCTTATCTTTCACCCAGATTCAGCTGAATTCTCTTCAAGCTCTGCCCAGCCAAGTTCTCTCCTGATAATCCAGCTGATGTTTATTGGACTCTAGGCAATAACAGGTGCCTTTGAGAGAGCACACCGAGGGTGTCTGTACCATTTCTTTTCCCTCACTGAGGTTCACACATCTCTATTTTCCTTCCTTGTGTATTACTTTCCTAGGCTCTATTCTTTCTTTCTTCACGTGTGAGCATCTCAGTAAGATTGCTGAATGCCCTGGGCTGAGCTGAACCTGCTGCTGCTGCCCACACCTTGCTGCAGTCCTGCTAGCTTCAAAAAATGGCAGTGCTGGCTGCAGCAAAGTCTGGTGGGGCTTGGAGTTCAGATGTGAAATGGACCACTACCAGCATGACTTGTTTGCCTGAAGAAACTTCCACCTCCTAGGAAATGCAGGAGAATGATCTAATGATATTACAGATAATGATGTATTATAATGAGAGCTGGCAAAGGAGGAATATTTAAGCATGTATGATAATAATAATAGCAATAAACAAAAGCAAGAAAAATAATAGTAATAACAACAAAATTGAATCATGGAGTCACAAAATGTCAGGGGCTGGAAGGGACCTCAAAGGCTCATCTGGACCAACTTCCCTGCCAGAGCAGGATCACCTAGAGCAGGTAACACTGGAATGCATCTAGATGGTTCTTGAATATCTTCAGAAAGGGAGACTCCACAACCTCCCTGGGCAGCCTCTTCCAGTGCTCTGTCCTCCTCACAGGGAAAAAAAAAATCTTGCTCAGGTTCACATGGGAGCTCCTTTGCCTCAGCTCCCACTCCTTGCCCCTTGTCCTGTCCCTGGGCATCACCAAGAAGAGACTGGCTCCAGCCTCCTGGCACTCACCCTCCACGTATTGATAAACATTGATGAGGGCCTTGAGGTCCCCTCTTAGTCTCCTCCTCTCCAAGCTAACAAGCCTCAGCTCCCTCAGGCTGTCCTCATAAGGAACATCTTCAACTTCCTTCATAATTTTTGTGGTTCTGTGCTGGACTCTCTCATGCAGTTCTCTGTCCTTCTTCAACGGTGGGGGGGAGGCTCAAAACTGGACACAGTACTCCAGATGTGTCCTCACTAGGGCAGAGAAGAGGGGCAGGAGAACCTCTCTCGACTAAAAACAACCCTTTCAATAGACTCCAGAACTGCACTGGCCTTCCTGGCCACCAGAGCACACTGCTGCCTCATGGCCTTCCTGCCATCCACCAGGGCTCCCAAGTCCTCCTCCCCTTCACTGCTCTCCAGCATTATTATTACTGTTATTATTATTATTTATTATTGGTATTATTGTTGTTATTGTTTAGTTATTATTTAGTTAGTACCTTAGTTGTTATTTAGTTAGTACCTTCAAGCACTTTCACATCTTAAAGCGATAATTCTGGCAAAGCTCTGTCATGCCCAAAAGTGAAATCCATAATTACAGTTTAGCTGTAGGTGTGGGGTTAAGCTTCACTCAGCTCATTTTGGGAGCTAGCAGCTTTTCAGTTACCTCTCTCTCTAGTGGAACTGATAAATTAGGAGCCTACATTTTCAGCCTTACAAGTTCTGGGACGATATCTGACTGAGATTTCCTCTGCTAATTTTGCTGCTTTTAAGGAAATGATATATTATACAATATTTATGTATTTACATAAAGAGATATGTACATATTTATGCATTTGTAATCTTATTACGTACATGAGAACAAAATGTAGAGGAATTTCATTAAAACTAAAAAAAAAAAAAATGGTAAGAGTAAAGCTCTGCTTTCTTGATTGAAGTATATTAAAAAAGAGAATAGAATATTTATGAATTCTTTGTAGACTCTAAATGAAAGAGTTGTTTTGCACAGAATCAAGGCTGGATGGAGAAAGGTGAAACGAGACAGAAGACATCTTAATTGGATGTACAACTGTCAAAATCCTTCCTCAAATGATTGATGGAAACTGACAGCTTAAACCTCCCAATTAATTAGTTCCTTGACATAAAAACAATGCGCAGGGCACAATTTCAGTTTTTCTGTACTTGATGGGTTTGCTTTAATTGCAAATTTATTGCCAAAATAAACCTGGAAGGTCGATAAGCTGGAGCTAACCCATGGGTGGCAAACCAGAAGTAACCACTGAAGTACCTCTGGGGTGTGTGCAACGGCACTGAAGCAGTGACACCCATCGAGGGAAAACCAGGACAAGGCTCTCTGGGGAAACCTTAGAGCAGCCTTCCAGTACCTGGAGGGGTCCTACAAGACAGTTGAGGAGGGACTGTTTAATGATACAGTGATAGGGAGCAATGGCTTAAAATGCAGAAGGGTAGATTTAGGTTGGACACTAAGAAGTTATTTACTGCAAGAGGGGTGGAACACTGGGAGCAAGTTGCCCTGGGAGGTGGTGGAGGACCCATTTCTGGAGACAGTCAAAGGCAGGCTCAGTGGGGCTCTAAGCAACCTGATCCAGGTTACTTGCTGCTTATTGCAGGGTGGGAGGTTGGACTAGCTGATCTCTATAAGTCCCTTCCAACCAGGGCATTCTATGGTTCTGTGGACCATAAAACACTTGCAGACCTTGTTGGCTTTGTGTGATGGATCAGATGTATTCTGGAAGGAATTTCATTGTTTTGCTGGTGTTACATCCCAGACAAGTGTAGCTGAGTGCATTTCATTTCCAGTGTGAGTATTGAACTGGTAGAGGCTGTTTAGACTGATAATTGGCACACCAAGGTATGGAAGGGAAGTAAATATGCTATTAATTAGCAGCTAAATATTGACACTTAGAGAGACTAAATTATCTCAAAACATTAACTTGTAAGTTGCTTAATGCACTATTAAGTATCCAAATATCGTGGATATGGAATTGTAATTACATGCTTGGATTCCAAACTAATTACACGGCAAAGAGAAGTAAGATTTTTTTCCAAAGCCTTGGGACTGACCTGTCTTCACCCTGACAGCAGTGGGTGTCAAAATGGCACTAAGCAGCATGGCATTTTGTCCCAGCTATTGCAACCTGTCACGGAGAAGTGTTGCATAGCTGCTTACAGCCACGATGTGAGCTTTCCATTAGATCTGCTCCTGCACAAAGCTGCCACATTAGGAAAATTCTCAGCTTGGTTTGAAGTGTTGTGCTCCATTACAGGAGAAAGCCATTCCCACTGGGCCTCAGCTGCTGCAGATGTGCCATTTGGTTTTTGAGGGCTGGGTGTTGGGCATGCAACATCAGATTCTTGGTGACAGCAGCGACGACAAATTAGGCAAGAGTAATACTTGATAGCACATAAAGGTATGTGGTAGTTTAGCAGTTTCCTGCCCCCCCACCCTTTGATATAACCCAGGCTAGAACTCAGAACAGCTGGAAGTTGGTAAATGAAGCTTTATATTTACAGCAATGCTCAATATCCAAGCAGATATTTACAATGTATAACAGATATTTATGGATATACACAATAAAAAGGTAATACAGAAACACCACAGCCCTGCCAGAGACCAAAATCCCTAAGAGGGGTCTCTAACCACCCCTACCACCTTTCCCCCCTTCCCCAATCTTATCTCACCATCTCATGATGCAGGCGAAAGTAGATGGGCCAGGGAGATTAGCAGTAGGAAAGAGATTAATAGAATTATTAAGAATCAGCTACAAAAGGCAGGGAAAGGGAGCCATGCAAGGAGCCAGCCACAGCCCAGAGCAGTCTGAACAATTTTATTAATTTCTTTCCTTCTGCTAATCCCCCCTGGCTGATCTACCTACTTCTATCTGCAGCACCAACAGGTGGTGAGGTAAGATTGGGGAAGGGGGGGAATGGGGTAGGGGTGAATAAAAACCCCTCTTAGGGATTTTGGTCTCTGGGAGGGCTGTGGTGTTTCTGTATTACCTTTTCACTGTATCTATCTGTAAATATCTGTTCTACATTGTAAATATCTGTTTGTATATTGTGCATTGCTCTAAATATAAAGCTTCATTTATCAGCTTCCAGTGCTCTGAGTTCTAGCCTGGGTTATAAGAAGTTGGGGGGGGGCAGGGAACTGCTAAACCACCGCACACATCATGCTTCCGGAGTTCTCCCTGCTTCAGAGACATCAAGCCTCACAGAATGCATTGATTTCAATCCCTGTCTCAGTTTGATAAGATTCAATAAGAGGTGAAAAAAATTATCTGGCTGGTTGCCTTAGAGCCAAGGCAGAGAAATGAGTTAATACCTGTGGATACAAAGTGGGAGCAGGAGCATTTTATAAATGAAGACACTTCAGTGTGCAGGGAAACAATTGCATCATTTTGGAAATGTGGCTGTGGGTGGGATTTTTTGGTGTGGTTTTGTGAGGGTTTTGGTTGGTTGGGTTTTGCTTGCTTTTTCCCCAGGGAAACACTACTGAGCTATTTTAAAGATGCTTTCAAAAGAGGTCATGGGCTCTGGCCCTTGTTCAGGGTATGCTCTATCCACTGTAGCTGAAAGTTGAGGCATCAGGGCATCAACATGCATAAGTCGTGAGTATCATAGAATAGTTTAGGTTGGAAGTGACCTCAGAGATCATCCAGTTCCAACGCCCCTGTGCCACAGGCAGGGACACCTCCCACTAGAACAGGTCACTCAAGGACTCATCCAGCCTGGCCTTGAACACCTCCAGACAGGGAGCAGCCACAACCTCCCTGGGCAACCCATTCCGGTGTCTCACCACCCTCACTGCAAACAACTTCCTCCTAACATCCCATTTAAATCTCCCCTCTGCCAACTTAAACCCAGCATAATCACACCAATAGTCTAAATTCTACCTTGTATAGTTGAGGTAATAATAATCCCTTAGAATTTAGGGGTTTTTTTGTGGTGCTAACTGTCCTGCTGGATATCAAAGCAGTGTAAAAAATACATATATGCTGTTAGCATAGTCACAGGTCTACGCAAATATCTGCCTCGGAAGCTCTGGTAATAGCTACTTTAAAATATTTCTACTTATGGATGATGATTATGCATGTTAAATAACTATGCATGCATGCATGCATGGGAAAGGGGAATATAGTTGGGATAAATGAAGTAACTTAAGAACAAAGGTAGACATAAGATTATGGCTGGTCCATTAAAGTCTATGAATATCTGCCCATTGACTTCAATTAGCTCTGAATTAGGCACTTAAACAGCAGGAAGCAAATGGAATATTCTATTTGATTATCCTGGTCAATGAGCAATGAATGCATAAAAATAACCATCCACAGACCTCACTGGAATTAGCCTCTCCAAAGTAAGCTAAAGAACAGCAACTTTTCATGATGTTATTCTTTTTTCTTTCCCTGCCCAAAGCATCCTGGGTATCTCTGAGGTGAAGAAGAACCAGCTTCTGTGTCTGCGAGGAATTTAGGTGTGCTTTCAAGATTGCAGAAGGGAAAGGGTCCATGCAAACACATTAATATAGCTCAACATTTATTTTAAGGGGACTGTTTTGTGATGGTCCCAAAAAACTTCCCCCTAGAAAGCCCAGAGGTTGTGCTATATGCTCATGAACCCTGTCAGCGGCCAGATCAAATGGAAAGGAAGACAAGAAGGACTTGACTCAAACCCTTGCAGTCACCAAAACCAACACCTGCAGTGGCCAGCAGAACTGGCAGGTGAAGGGGCTACAGTGCTGCAGATGAGAGGAGACCCAAGGAGAACCTGGCACAAGCGATGTCTGCTGTGCTGAGACAGGCAGTGCTCAGGTAAGAAATGGATCAATTTACACAATTTACTACCAGTGGGTCCGTGGTTAATTGAGGAGTTCAGAGGCCTGCCAAGCCTTGCAGTCCTGCCATGAATCTCTCCACTGCCTGCAGTCCTAAGCTACAGCCAAGTTGGTATCTCGCCTGATTTCCTTGACCAGCCAGTTTGCTCTGTGCAGGACCAGAGGTTGATGCCAAGAGGTTAATTCACCCAGGCACCTCCCTGCTGCTGCCTCTACAGTTGGCAGCTGCTGCCCCAGCCCAGGAGCTTTCAGGCTGATGGAGAGGATCTTGCCCTGTCCTCTCTTCTGCTGCTTCTGTATTTCTTCTTAGAAGAATTCTTTGATCCTGTCTCTGACTCTCCTTTCTTCTGCAGGGGCTTTGTGTTTGTTTTGAATTTTACCAAGCATTTTGGACATCTCTGGATCTGAAAAATATGACCAATTACTTTGCACCAGTTTCTGTAACTCTCCAGCAAGAATCATAGAATCAATCAGCTTTGCTCCATTCCCCCCAGTCCTGTCACTCCCTGACACCCTCAAAAGTCCCTCCCCAGAGTTTCTGTAGCCCCCTTCAGATCCCGGGAGGCTCCACCTGGGAGCCTCCTCTTCTGCAGCCTGCACAGCCCCAACTCTTTCAGGCTGTGCTCACAGCAGAGCTGCTGCAGCCCTCTCAGCATCCTCGGGGCCCTTCTCTGCACACCTCCAGCATCTCCACATCCCTCTTGTCCCAGGGGCTCCAGCACTGGATGCACTACTCCAGGTGGGCTCTCAGCAGAGCACAGCAGAGGGGCACAATCACCTCCCTGGCCCTGCTGCCCACACTGCTCCTGCTGCAGCCCAAGGTCCAGTTGGGAAAACATAAATCACTGCAAGCAAACCAGATTTTGCTTTGCCTTTCTCAATTTAAAGTTGATCCAAAACGTACAGTTTTTTTTGGTGATGCTTTAGAGCAGTATGGTTTTGATGGCAGCTGGAAGGAACAATACTGGAGGAACCTCTCTGTGCTCCACTGCTGAATATATATCTGAGGATATGAGAAATGGCAAGACCTCCAAAGGAACATTTAAAGCTAAACAAAATTAAAAGGAATTTTGGTTGTAATTCAAAGGAAAGTCAGGGTTATATCTAATTTCCCCAAAAAGGAAATGTACTGCAAAAGAAATATGCCTGCTAAAATGAAGGTTATTTTCCAGTGTTTTGACACAATGGCAAGAACAAATGAGACCAGGCAGCCTGCTACATCCAAAATATTAATTACAAAGCACTGTGAAGGGGAACCTTTTCTGTTAGATGACTCCTTAAAGACTGTAGAATAGGAAATTACAAGAGTGTAAGTTTGAGCCTTTTTTTTTTTTTTTTTTTAATTACTGTTAAGGTACCAAGTAAAGGAAAAGGTCAAGACAAGCAGAGGTGGCTGCTGGGGCAGGTGAGCTAAAAGGCTCTTCCAAAGCTCAGAGCTGTGGCAGTAGCATCCTTCTCCTGGGAGGCAATGCCAAGTGACAACAGGCACTATTAGGTGCTCTTGAGCAGCAGTCCTGCAGAGCACCTGGGTAAGCACCCCCTAGCCCTGATGTTACCCACAAGCAAAGGTGGTTAAGCAGGGGGAGCAAGCAGGAGGCTGTAGGGGCTGTGATTAGCCTGTTAGCAGTTGGGTTTCTCCAGCTACAGAAGCTGGAAGCATTTTTTGTCTTGCAAGTTTCAGCCATGCTGACCTGAGCCACTACTGTAAAGGGTTAAGCCTCACCTGGAGCCCTCTGACTCCCCCAGAGGGGTGGTCTGACCTTTCCCCAGGTGTCATGGTTAGCCCACTCCCACTTTCTGCTAAGGACTTTGCTATAAAAGGGGAGACATCTTAGCTCCTTTCCCTCTTCTCTCTCCTGCTCTGACTGCCTGAGCAACTCCTGCTGCTCTCTGCAGCCAGACCACCATATGCTTTCAGCCATCACATGAAGGGGTACCACCAGTTTTCCTTGCAACTTTAACTACCTGCATCTTATCACAAAAA
>VWZI01004886.1:157583-168394 GCA_013396835.1 Psilopogon haemacephalus
AAAAAAAGACAGATAGAGAGAGAAGGAAAAAGTAGGTTAGACTTGAAAGTTGTACAATATTCACAAAGGCTCTGAAAGATGCAAGCACCTGCATATTTCTAAACTGCAGGAGATAGAAGATTTTGTCCTGTTTAGCACAGCTCATCTGGAAAAAAAAACCCAAAAAAAACCAAACCACCAAAACCTAAAGTACTCAAAACTTGAATTAAAATACGCATGAGAATAAAAACCACTTAAAATAGTTGGTGTCTCATTAAGAGAAAAATCAACAATATCATAGAATCACAGAATGGTCTGGGTTGGACCTGCAAAGGTCATCCAGTCCAACTCCCTTGCACTCAGCAGGGACATCCTCCACTAGATCAGGTTGCTCACAGCCCTGCCCAGCCTTCAACTGCTTCCCTGGGCAACCTGCTGCAGTGTTCCAGCACCCTCATGGTGCAGAAATTGTTTCTAACATCCAATCTAAATCTGCTCTTCTCTAGCTTGAAGCCATTGCCCTCATCCTGTCCCTGCAGGCCTTTGCAAACAGTCTCTCTGCAGCGTTCTTTTATCCCCTTTTAGGTACTGGCAGGCTGCTATTAGGTCTCTCTCCAGGCTGCACACCCCCAGCTCCCTCAGCCTGTCCTCGTAGCAGAGCTGCCCCAGCCCCCTGACCATTTTTGTGGCACTCCTCTGGACCATCTCCATCAGGTCCATGTCCTTGTTTTATTCATAACCTCTGCAGACCTTTATTTCTTGGTTAGTGTTAGTTTGTTATGGTTGCATTATCTGCAAGAGAGGGGCATGTGGAAACCTCCATGAGGAAGGCCGTGCCTGTAAGCAGCATTTCTATGTTTTTGCTGTTGCTGGGTTTGTTTTATTTTCCCTAGGACAGAGAGAGAAGGAAAAAGAAAGTGAACCTTCTCCCCTCCCTAATATTCTCAGGTTTTCTTGAGCCTTACTGTTCCTATAGAATCCTAGAATCAGTCAGGTTTGGAAGGGACCACAAGGATCAGGCAGTCCCAACCCCCTGCCATGCCCAGGGACACCCTACCCTAGAGCAGGCTGCCCACAGCCTCTGCCAGCCTGGCCCCAAACACCTCCAGGGATCTGGCCCCAAACACCTCCCTGCAGGGGCAACCCATTCCAGCCTCTCACCACTCTCATGCTCAGCAACTTCCTCCTCACGGCCAGTCTCAATCTCCCCACCTCCAGCTTTGCTCCATTCCCCTCAGTCCTCTCACTCCCTTACACCCTCAAAAGTCCCTCCCCAGCTTTTTTGTAGCTCACTTCAGATGCAGGAAGGCCACCAGAAGGTCCCCTGGGAGCCTCCTCTTCTGCAGCCTGCACAGCCCCAACTCTTTCAGTCTGTCTTATTTCAGTCTGTTCTTATTTCATGGCAAATGCTTTCCAAAATACCCAGACTGCAGCATTGCTCTGGATTATCAGGAAAGCTCAAAGTCAGCCTAATTCTTCTTTAGAGAGAGTGAAAGGTTTCTCCTAGGTGGTGGCAGGAAAAGTCATCATGGGAGGCTTGAGAGGTTGTGTGGAAAAAACAGAACCTGTGGCATGTTAATGACTGCATCATTGTCTGTGCCAAAGTCAAGTAGCTTACCTCATCCCACACAGGAATATTTAATTTGAAAACGAAAACTTTTAAAATGTCATTAGGATTAGCAATTGCAATCCAGATTGTGCTGGGAAAGGGAACAAAAGCGAAAGATGTACCTAAAAAAAAAAAANCCTAACATCCAGTTTCAATCTCCCCTCTGCCAGTTTGAACCCATTCCCCCTCGTCCTGTCATTACAAGACCTTGTGAACAGTCCCTCCCCAGCCCTCCTGTAGGTACTCTTCAGATACTGGAAGGCCACTCCAAGGTCTCCTGGAAGCCTTCTCTTCTCCAGGCTGAAAAGCCTCAACTCCTTCAGCCTGTCCTCATAGCAGAGCTTCTCCAGCCCTCTGATCATCTCTGTGGCCTCCTCTGGACTCTCTCCAGCAGTTCCATGTCCTTCTTGTTCTGGGGGCTGCAGAACTGCACACAGTACTGCAGGTGGGGTCTGAGGAAAGCAGAGCAAAGGGGGAGAACATGGCTGGGATTAGAATATGAAGGTGAAGCAACCCTGATGCTTCTGCTGGAGGGATGTCAGTGTCTTTAACCACCCCTATTTATCAGCCTGGAATGCTGTTGAACTGGAGGTCCTGCTTTAAGTATGCACTGAGAGCATGGTGGAGGTGGGTTGGGGTTTGGGTTTTTTGTGGGTGGTTTTTTGTTTTTTTTTTTTTTAATTATTTTTCCTTTTCCCTTTGCCTGAAAGTGAACGTGGCTCCCACAAGCTCTCTGCTGAGGCGCACATGTTTTCCACTCTCTACTTCTGAGGAGTGAGAAGAAACACAAATTTGCCCTGAGATGGTTCTTACGTCTTCAGAGTGGTGAATAATTGATGAAAGACCTGCTCTCAACTCACAGCGGGAGTGCAATTGTTTGAAGGGAAGAAACCCTTAGGTCTAAACCACTGCTCCTAGAAATGCAGAAAGACAGAGGATTAATTTAATAGCAGCTACGAGTCTGCCTGTAAAGGGCAGGGTAGCCTGAGGGATACAGGAGCTGCTGCAGAGTAGTCTTGCCCCGGTGTGAGGCATGAGGCAGATGTGAAGGTCCAGCTTGGGGGTGGCAGCACACTCTGGAGGCATCTTGCCTGTGAGGAGCAGTTCTCTGACTGTCCTTTGCAACTCAGCTGCAAATTCTTCTTTGGATGACTAAGCACTCCTTTAGATTGGAGACTCCTCATTTAATCAAGTAGTGCTCGAGTCAAAATTAACCCTAGAACAGGACTTGGAGCTCTGTGATTATCTTCTTGCTGCTCTCTAATTTAGAAATAGCAGTGCTCTATTCCAGGCTCATTTTGTTCTCCTTATATTCTGTTGCAGTGCTGCAGATAAACCTGTCTTGCCAAAGCATGTGTGGATTGAGTTGGGGCTGTCGAGTCTGGAGAAGAGGAGGCTTCCAGGGGACCTTCTGGTGGCCTTCCAGCATCTGAAGGGAGCTACAGAAAAGCTGGGGAGGGACTTTTGAGAGTGTCAGGGAGTGCCAGGAGTTGGGGGAATGGAGCAAAGCTGGAGGTGGGGAGATTGAGAGTGGAGGTGGGGAGGAAGTTGCTGAGCATGAGAGTGGTGAGAGGCTGGAATGGGTTGCCCCTGCAGGGAGGTGTTTGGGGCCAGATCCCTGGAGGTGTTTTTGGCCAGGCTGGCAGAGGCTGTGGGCAGCCTGCTCTAGGGTAGGGTGTCCCTGGGCATGGCAGGGGGGTTGGGACTGGCTGATCCTTGTGGTGCCTTCCTACCCTGACTGATTCTAGGATTCTATGATTCTATGGTTCTATGGTTCTATGGTTCTATGATACTATGCAAGGGCTTGTAAACCAAGTCTGAGAGGGACGAAGTAAAATCCCATCCCTACAACTGGCAGGATGAGGAGGATGGCCAAAGGAAAGGGATGCTTGCTGCCAGCTGTGCTCATGTCCATGCTAGCAGCTTCTTTTGAAGCAGAAGGAAAAGGGCAAATGACAGCCCCTCGCAATGAGACACTTCAGTTATTTCTACCCTGCAGTGGAAGCTCCTACCTACTGATAAATCATGCCAGGTGCCTAGACCCAGTAACAAGTCCTTTGCTTGATGGAGTAATCCTTTCCAGGGCCCCAGCTGCCAGACCATTATAAATGTGTCACCTTCTGCCATCTGCTCCCCCAGGGGAAAAGAATTACCAAAAAAATTCTTTAAAGCATACTGCTTAAAGCAGGAGATCTTCACTCCTCCATTTAGCAGTTTGCAAAACATGGCATTTGTGAGGATCTGGCACAACAATCGTGGGAGCATCTTTATCAATACAGGAATGGAAAACAAACTCCCTGGCTGCAGCGTGCACAGCTGTGTGTGCCCACTCCCTCCTGCTCCTTCCTACCATGCTGTGCTTTTTTTAGTCTAAACTGTCTGTGAGGGAAGGGGGGATGTGAGATTAGAAATGTCTTGAAGTAAGAAAAAGACCTTTAAATGCAGCTAATGCTGCTGCAAAATAATTCTTCACAGACTTGGCAGTTGCTTACAAAAAAATATCAAATAGAAACAATTCCAGCAGCCTGTCACCTGGAGGTACCAAAGAGCGTGGAGCCACAGGCATGGGGAGAGCAGCTCACACCAGGCAAAGCATCTCTCCTGGGTTCATAGAATCCTAGAATCAGTCAGGGTTGGAAGGGACCACAAGGATCAGGCAGTCCCAACCCCCCTGCCATGCCCAGGGACACCCTACCCTAGAGCAGGCTGCCCACAGCCTCTGCCAGCCTGGCCAAAAACACCTCCAGGGATCTGGCCCCAAACACCTCCCTGCAGGGGCAACCCATTCCAGCCTCTCACCACTCTCATGCTCAACAACTTCTTCCTCACCTCCACTCTCAATCTCCCCACCTCCAGCTTTGCTCCATTCCCCCCACTCCTCTCACTCCCTGACAGCCTCAAAAGTCCTTCTCTAGCTTTATTGTAGGCCCCCTTCAGATGCAGGAAGGCCACCAGAAGGTCCCCTGGGAGCCTCCTCTTCTGCAGCCTGCTCAGCCCCAACTCTTTCAGGCTGTGCTCATAGCAGAGCTGCTGCAGCCCTCTCAGCATCCTTTTCTGAGCCCTTCTCTGGACATGCTCTAGCATCTCCACATCCCTCTTGTCCCAGGGGCTCCAGCACTGGATGCACTACTCCAGGTGAGGTCTCAGCAGAGCAGAGTAGAGGGAGAGAGTCACCTCCCTGACCCTGCTGCCCACACTGCTCCTGATTCAGCCAAGGATCTGGTTGTCCTCTCCTCAGGGCTGCTCTCCAGCCACTCCCTGCCCAGCCTGCATTAGTTCTTGCCATTGCCTCAACCCAGCTGCAGGACCTTGCCCTTGGCCTTGTTGAACCTCCTGAGCTTGGCTTGTGCCCACCTCTGCAGCCTGCCCAGCTCCCTCTGGATGCCATCCCTGCCCTCCAGCCTGGCTGCTGCACCACACAGCTTGGGGTGCTCAGCAAACTCGCTGAGGCTGCACTCAGTGCCTCTGTCCATCTTTGATCACATTGGGCGATTCTGTGCTCCGCAACCTCTCTGGGGGTGTTCAGGACCAGGTTGGATGAGGCCTCGAGTGACCTGTTTTAGTAGGAGGTGTCCCTGCCTGTGGCACAGGGGGGTTGGAACTGGATGAACTTTGAGGTCTCTTCCAACCTAAACCTTTCTATGATTCATTCTGCCAGGCTGCTCCTGGCTGCACGAGCAGCCTGTAAGCGTTCCAGGGCTAATTATGATGTTTCTTTTAATGGCATTTATTTGCATATCTCGACGTATTATACAGCTTGCAAATTCTTAGCAGGCATTTGGAACCTATTATGCACTATTACTGCCTTAAAATCATCACACTTAAATCAGGTCACCCAGCTGCTTAGCATCTGATAACAAGATTAGAGGGATTGATTGTGCTCTCGGTAGGGCTGCAAATACCTATTAATCTCGGGGACTTTGGAAGTTAATCAAAACGATATTTTTCTTCTGAGAATGATATAAACAGCCGAAAATACGTTGGTAATTTGCAAGGGGTATTTTAGGCTCTGAGGTACATTATTCTTTTGGAATGCTAATCTTCTTTTAGCTCTCCCTCTAATTATCCTAACTTTGCCAGAGCAGACAGCGAAGGCTCTGAGTTTCTGCTGTTCAGTATGTGGGAACTGTCCATGTTTTCATTAATTCCATCAGTCAAACTTAAGTCACCTCCGTCTCTAAGAAGTAATTATAATTATTTTCTTTACGGCTGTCTATACATGGTAAGGAAAGAGCTGCTTCCTGACATTCTAATTAATTCTCAGAATGCTTGTGGGCTCAGCACCGACATGGTCTCAGAATGGCTGCTGCAAAGGAAAAAAAGTCAACCCCTTGAGTTCTGGCTAATTGGAGCAAAGCAGGAAATATTGGCAAACACAAGAGGAGCTTCTTCTGTTATGTGATTCCTTTAGCTCCAAATTCTCCTTTGTGTTACTATAATCATCAGTGTTTACACTTTCAAAGGTGGCTTTAAATCTACTTTTTTTTTTTTTTTTAATATACAAATTAAAATTTATTTTTCTTACAACTTCTCTCTCCTTATTCCCTTGTTTGTTTCTTAAAAAGAATGGAATGGAATAGAATATAATGGAATTTAAAATCTTCATTTTCCTACATCTTCTCTCTCTTTATTTCCTTGTTTGTCTCTTGAATAGAATAGAATAGAATGGAATGGAATTTAAAATCTTCATTTTCTTACATCTTCTCTCTATTCCATTGTTTGTCTCTTGAATAGAATAGAATGGAATTTAAAATCTTCATTTTCTTACATCTTCTCTCTATTCCCTTGTTTGTCTCTTGACTAGAATAGAATAGAATAGAATAGAATTTAAAATCCTCATTTTCTTATATCTTCTCTCTCTTCATTCCCTTGTTTGTCTCTTAAATAGAATGGAATAGAATGGAATTTAAAATCTTCATTTTCTTACATCTTCTCTCTCCTTATTCCTTTGTTGGTCTCTTGAATAGAATAGAATAGATGAGAATAGAATAGAATAGAATGGATTGGAATTTAAAATCTTCATTTTCCTACATTTTCTCTCTCTTTATTCCCCTGTTTGTCTCTTGAATAGAACAGAGTAGAATGCAATGGAATTTAAAATCTTCATTTTCTTACATCTTCTCTCTCCTTATTCCCTTATTTGTCTCTTAAATAGAATAGAATAGAATAGAATAGAACAGAATGGAATGAAATGAAATGGAATAGAATGAAGTAGAATAGAATGGAATGGAATGAAATGGAGTAGAATGGAATGGAATAAAATGGAATAGAATGGAGTAGAATAGAATGGAGTAGAATAGAATGGAATGGAATAGAATAGAATAGAATAGGATAGAATAGAATAGAATAGAATAGAATAGAATAGAATAGAATAGAATAGAATAGAATAGAATAGAATAGAATCAGCCATGTTGGATGAGACATCCAAGCTCATCCAGTCCAACCTAGCACCCAGCCCTAGCCAATCACCCAGACCAATCAAATAGACAATCTGTTAGCACAATCTTCTCCTGTTGCACTGTTCTCCCTTTCTCTGCCTTCACTCTGAGAAAACAAGTGAGAAGGCTCTGAAAATGGCAAAGCACATTTATGCAAATGCAAACAATATGCATTCAGCATCTGATCTGTGATTTTCAAAGGGGTCTGAAGCCATTTAAATGTTTAGAGCAGGAGCTGCCAAAGTAATTTACCAGCACACTGGAAGTCAAGAAAACCTGCCTTTGAAAATCAATTGGATAGTTTTGAAAAACAAAGTGAGGGGGAGGAAAGCTTCCAACATTTTTTGAGTCAGCTTTCAAATTCTGCCTTGTTCCATTCCTGAAAACCTCAGCCACGGACACACACTAAAAGAAATGATGTTTGATTTTTCAGAATCATGAACTGAACATCTGGTAGCAGGGGACAATGGTTTGAATCAGACCAGAGTGGGGCAAACCAACCCAGTGGGTTCAGCTGCCTGTTGTCCCAACATACAACTGAGGGAAAAGCACTCAGGGTTGAGGCAAACTAAAGTGAGATAAGAACAGAGTTTGTGAGCAAATTCAGACAAACATGGAACAAAATGCACAACAGGTTGTCCAGGGAGGTGTTTGGGGCCAGATCCCTGGAGGTGTTTGGGGCCAGGCTGGCAGAAGCTGTGGGCAGCCTGCTCTAGGGTAGGGTGTCCCTGGGCATGGCAGGGGGGTTGGGACTGGCTGATCCTTGTGGTCCCTTCCCACCCTGACTCATTCTAGGATTCTGTGATTCCATGAGAGTGTTTGGTGTGCTTGCATTTAATGTCATTGCTTCAGGTGAAATAACCAAGGGAATAGTGGAGGTGTGTTGGGTGGAGCAAGAGGTGGAAAACCACATGGAAGGTCAGAACCTGTGCTCTGAAGTAGGGTAAAGAGGAGGAGATACTGAAAAGATGTTTCATGTGCATGCATGTTGAGGCCTTTGAGTTCCAACAGGGAGGATGAGTGTGCAGTTTGGAGATTATTTTTTTTGTTTTTCCTATAGTGACTTCTGATCCTGAGTCATGTTTGTGAATAATCAGAGAGGAACAGAGCTTCCATCACCCAAGTGGCATGAGCCTGGTTTTGCTCTAGGACTCAGGGAAGCAGCCCTTTAAGCCTGGGTGGAAATGGCTTTAGCATTAGCCTCTTTCGCAGAAAGCCCTCCCAACCCTGACTGATTCTAGGATTCTGAGTTGTCCATGGGACAAAATGTGCCCCTGTAGCCAAGAGGTGCATTAAGAAAAGTGTATCCAGCAGATCAAGGAAGGTTCTCCTCTGCCTCTGCTCTGCCCTGGTGAGACCCCATCTTGAGTACTGTGTTCAGTTTTGGGCTCCCCAGTTTAAGAGAGTCTGGGATCTCCTGGAGAAGGTCCAGCAAAGAGCTAGGAGGATGCTGGGGGGACTGGAGCACTGCCTGATGACGAGAGGATGAGGGACCTGGGGCTGCTTAGTCTGGAGAAGTCTGAGAGGAGATTTAATAAATGTCTATAAATATCTGAGGGCTGGGGGTCAGGAGAGGGGGGACAGGCTCTGCTCACTGCTCCCTGGGATAGGACAAGAAGCAATGGATGGAAGCTGCAGCACAGGAGGTTCCACCTTAACACAAGGTGGAACATCTTGCCTGTGTGGGTCCCAGAGCACTGGCACAGGCTGCCCAGAGAGGTTGTGGAGTCTCCTTCTCTGAAGCCTTTCCAGGCCTGCCTGGGTGCATTCCTCTGTGACCTGAGCTAGATTGTATGGTCCTGCTCTGGCAGAGGAGTTGGTCTCAATAATCTCTTTGTGTCCCTTCCAACCCCTAATATCCTGTCATCCTGTGAACTCCCTCAGCCTGTACACAGAAAAAGCAGGACACAGAAGCAGCAGGCAGAAGCAAGCCAGCCAAAAGCCTAAACCAGGGAAGTGATCCCCTATCCCTTCTTGCCCTGCCACCATCGCAGTGGCAAAGACAACACCCAAGAACCCAGAAGCCAGGAGAAGCAACCAGCACAGAATCCTCCTGTGCTGCAGTCTGAACTCCAAGCCTCACTGTACTTGGCTGCAGCCAGCACTGCCATTTTTGATGCTGGCAGGACTGCAGCGTGGTGTGGGTAACAGCAGCAGCTTCAGCTCAATCCCTGACATTCCCCACCCCTTATTCTCTACCATCTGCATTGTGCCCAGCTGCAATCAACATCAAAAAAGAGACCTCACAAGTCAGGCACTGTCCATTCTCACTGGAACTGAGATAGCTTTGCAGTCCACAGAAGATTGCTCAGGGCAGATGCTCTGCAGCTCCACTCTGTGCAGTCTGGATCAGTCCAGGACCAGCCTAAATGGTGGGGCTGTGTTTCCACCCCTGGGGCAGTTGAGTCCCATGACTCCTTCCACCCCTCCAAGCGATAGCAAACTGTGGTTTCCATTCCAGTGCCAACTTCCAGTGCATGCAGGAGTGCAGGAGCCTCTGTAGCATCAGAAATAGAGATGGGTTACACCTCTGCAGCCTACCAAGCCCTTGGTTCCATATAGCCCAATGCACTAAGCTGTCCCCCTTCTCCATCTAGTTGGAGGCAGAGCCCCTCTGATTCTGACTGGAATCACCTGCATCTTGGGAAGAAGAACCAGGAGTAGTAGCAGCAGTTCTGCTCTTCTTGGGTGGTTTTCCACTGGAAACTGAGGCAGCATCTTTGGGAGAGCATTCCCCTGTCATTCAGGGACTCATTCATCCAGAACTGCAGTGGGTTTTCTGTTCCACTTCTTCTTGTCCTCCCCATGGTCAGACAAGTAAAACCCCAGGGCATGCTGTGGTGTGCACTGCCTGCTCTGAATCTCCCTCTTACGCATCAACATCTTAGGCAGCAGGGAAATTTCTGCTGTAGTACCAGGGAACCTTCAGAGAGTACCAGGAACTTGACAAATATTTGCTTTATAATGGCAAACAAGATGTAAAGTAGGCACCAGAACTGGCAGGAGCAGTTTGCAAGTGAAGAGTCTTGCAGAACTAGCACTGTCTTGTCTTTTTCTACTCATCATTAGCAATTCCTGTGTCAGCACAAGTTCTGTTCTTTGGCCCTTTCCTGTCAAAACCCCAGTAAGTGAAATTCATGGAGCTGAGCCATTTCTGGAGTGCTGTGGTTCCTGTTCTGTATGCAAAGAGCAGCTGAAAACGACTGTGAGCTGTTCCAGCTTGGAGGAGGCTACCAGAAAATCATCAGTAATATGTGGGACTTTGGGGAGGCTTTCTCCTGCAGGGCACTCAGCAGGGTTTGGATCTGGCCTTGCAGCAGTGGCACAGATGGCAGACCCCACTGGGGCTGTGGCCTCCAGCAGTGTGCTGGAGTTGGGTCTCATTCATAGAATCATAGAATCAAAGAATCATAGAATCAGTCAGGGTTGGAAGGAACCACAAGGATCAGCCAGCTCCAACCCCCCTGCCATGCCCAGGGACACCCTACCCTAGAGCAGGCTGCCCACAGCCTCTGCCAGCCTGGCCAAAAACACCTCCAGGGATCTGGCCCCAAACACCTCCCTGCAGGGGCAACCCATTCCAGCCTCTCACCACTCTCATGCTCAGCAACTTCCTCCTCACCTCCACTCTCAATCTCCCCACCTCCAGCTTTGCTCCATTCCTTCCAGTCCCATCACTTCCTGTGAGTCTAAACAGTCCCTCCTCAGATTTTTTGTAGCCCAATTCAGATCCTGGTCACCTGGGAGCCTCCTCTTCTGCAGCCTGCACAGCCCCAACTCTTTCA
>VWZI01004886.1:187747-200510 GCA_013396835.1 Psilopogon haemacephalus
AAAAACAAAACAAAAAACCCACACCCAAAAGACCCCCACTCAAAACAGACCAAATAATAATAATAAAAAAAAAAACCTTTGAACACCAACGCCAAGGGATTTTGGATTCTGTGTCGACTTCACTTACCTATTTGCTTCCCAACCTTTAAGAACTGATGTCTATTTGACAACAAACCAACAGAGCCTTGGAACTGGGGCAGCCTGTGAGCAGCTCAGCAGTGGCCAAAGACACTACTGTAGCAATTATTGCAATGTGCCTTTCACAGAATCATAGAACTTCAGAGGTTGGAAGGGACCTCCAGAGATCATTCAGTCCAAACCCCCTGCCAAGGCAGCCTCACCCAGGGTAGTTCACACAGGAACACATCCAGGCAGGTTTGGAAAGTCTTCAGAGAAGGAGACTCCACAACCTCTCTGGGCAGCCTGCTCCAGGGCTCTGTCAGCCTTACTCTAAAGAAGTTTCTGCTCATATTGAGCTGAAATCTTCTCTGTTCCAGTTTGTATCCATTACTCCTTGTCTTATTTGCTGTTGATCATCAAAAGCAGCTTGGCCTCATCCACTTGACCCCTACCCCTCAGATATTTGTATACATTGATCAGATCTCCTCTCAGTCTTCTCCAGACTAACCAGCCCCAGAGCTCTCAGTCTCTCTCCATAGGGGAGATGCTCAAGTCCCCCACTTGTCCTTGTGGCTCTCCACTGGACTCTCTCCAGCAGGTCCCTGCCTCTCTTGAACTGGGGAGCCCAAAACTGGATGCAGTATTCCAGGTGTGGCCTCACCAGGGCAGAGCAGAGGGGCAGAAGAACCTCCCTGGACCCATTCCAGACAGAAGAGTTTCCCAGAGCAGCATTTTATGGGGCAGTGTCCAGAAGCTGCTGCAGTTCTGCAGCCGTGGGTGAATTGCCTCTCCTGTGGTGCAGCCTCATCAGCCTGAACATTTTGCCTGTGCAGTTCTGGCGCCACAGCCGCAAAGCGAAGCCGACGCAGCCTTCCCCTCTGGAGGCAAGTGGAGAGGGGTTGGTGCTTCAAACCACTGGGGAAGGTGAGAAACAGCAGCAGCAGCAGGAATATGAAGTGCTGAAATGCACAATTAGAGGAGGTGTCTAAAAATGTAATTGACCACTGACAGGCTGTCACCCGCAGCTTAAGAGTGATCCCGCAATGGCATTTGCTATAAACCATGTCAGAGTGAAAAACAGGGGCAGGCTGACGTCTGGAGTGCCTGAGATCTCCGTGCTGCTGATGGGCATTCCAGCAGAACAACTGACAGGAGCATAAACCTCAGCACTGCTTACCCTGTAATTAAATGGAGGCAGCAAAGGAGCAGGAGAACCAAATGCGAAATGGGGCTCGTGGAATCTGAACAGATGGGGACTAATTCTGCTGAAAGGCTCCAGGATTCAGGCAGAGGCAGTCACCTGGCTGCCCCTGCTGCTGGATTTGGGTGCCTCCTGTCAGACAAAAGCACTCAGCTCCTCTTTCCCACATCTTCTTCCCCTTGCTATGTCACATCGCACACAGGTTTACAGCTCACTGTGCTGGTTTGAAGTAATTGGAGGATTTGAATGAGAGACTAGGATACAGGCTGAGAAAAGAAAACACTGATGATGCTACTGCACTCACAGCTTTACTGAGGAAGAAAAATAAAATCAGAGTTATAACCCAAATGTAGATAAGTCAGACTGCTTCAGATCACTTTGGGCTATGGCTTTGCATGGCTCTTTTCTCCCTGCCTCTCATAACTGAATCTGAATAATTCCACTAACTTCTTTTCCTGCTGCTAACCCACCCTGGGCCATCTACCTTTGCCTCTCTGCAGCATCAACAGCTGGTGAGACAAGATTGGGGAAGGGGGGAAAGGTGGTAGGGGTGGTTGGTGACCCCTCTTAGGGATTTTGATCTTTGGGAGGGCTGTGGTGTTTCTGTATTACCTTTTCACTGTCTGTATCTGTAAATCTCTGTTACACATTGTAAATCTCTGCTTGCATATTGTGCAAAGCTGTAAATATAAAGCTTCATTCCTTAACTTCCAGCTGACTGAGTCCGAGCCTGGGTCATTTCAAAGGGGGGAGGGGGGGCAGGGAACTGCTAAACCACCACCCTCACAGAATCACAGAATGACAGAATTTCTTAGATTGGAAAAGACCTTCAAGATCCTGGAGTCCAATCCTTAGTTTCACACTGACAAGTCCTTGGCTAACCCAAATCCCTCAGCACAACATCTCAGCACTATGAATGGCTGCGGTTGGAAAGGAGCACCAGGAGCATCCTGTCCAACCTTCATCCCAGCATCCTTCATCACCAGACCATAGCCTCAAGCACCACATCTACTCTCCTTTGAAACACCTCCAGAGATGGTGACTCCACCACCTCCCTGGGCAACCCCTACCACTGCCTGACTGCCCACTCAGTAAAGAACTTCCTTCCAACGCCCAATCCAAACTTCTCCTGGAGTAACTTGAGCTTATTGATAGTTGTGCAGGACCTTATAGTGCTTTTTGCAGAAACACAGAATTAACCATGTTGGAAAAGACATTTGAGATCATCCAGTCCAACCTAACACCTAACATCTTCCAATTAACTAAACCATGGCACTAAGGGCCTCATTCAGCCTGCTCTTAAACACCTCCAGGGACTCCACCACCTCCCTGGGCAGCCCATTCCAATGCCAATCACTCTTGCTGCGTAGAACTTCTTCCTAACATCCAGCCTGAACCTGCCCTGCCACAGCTGCAGCCTGTGTCCTCTTCTTGTGTCACTTCTTGCCTGGCAGCAGAGCCCAACCCCAGCTGGCCACAACCTCCCTGCAGGTAGCTGCAGAGAGCAATGAGCTCTGCCCTGAGCCTCCTCTTCTGCAGGCTGCACACCCCCAGCTCCCTCAGCCTCTCCTCTTGGGGCTGTGCTCCAGGCCCTCCCCAGCCTTGCTGCCCTTCTCTGGGCACCTTCCAGCACCTCAACATCTCTCTTGAATGGAGCCAACCAGAACTGGACACAGCACTCAAGGTACATAACACAGCAGCTCTCCTGATGGCTGTTGCAGGTTCACCTCCAGCAGTATATTCTTGGCCTTTCTCTGTCTGTCACTGGAATGCAGATTTGCTTTTCTCCTGCCTATCAGGCTCTAGCCTAATTTTCAGTTTAATAGGCCATGCCTGATTTCAGAAAACCTCTTTCTGCTTTATTTTAGTGCAGTCATCAGAGTCAATCAAGTTCTCAGTTCTCAGCTCAGGACAAAAAAATTATTTCCTTTCTCCCCCACCCTTTGTCTGGAGTTTTATCTTGAACAAATCCAAATAGAGACATTAAAAAAAAAAACCAAACACAAAAAGAAAAGTTGTAGTGATGAAACCCCAAATGTGATTCATCTTCTTCAAGTGCTTCAGGGTTTGAGCTACTGAATGATTTCTTATGTTTAAAATAATCCATTTACTGTCATCTATTAATAAATAACTTCAAGTAGCTTTCTTGGGGAAAAAAAAACCCAAACAAAAACAAACAACATTTCTTTCATCAAGTGTATTTTCTATTATTTACCAATGCATAGAGTTAATTTTAAATGAGCTGAAAGCAAGCAATGCTACCAGTAAATAATTCACAATGCATTCTATATTGCGTGCAGCAGACCCTTACTAATCCACATTTTGCTAATCCTCACACTTTATAACTCACACAAAAGAGTCTCTCCCTTCACCTCCTGTCTCTTTGCAAAGATTTAACATCAACATGTTTTGGTGATTTCTCAGGCTGTTGCAGTCTCATTATTTATACAGCATGAATGATTAAACTGAACCCTGTTTTCAAAATCAAATGAGCCATGCAGTGCTGAACCAGGCACCTTAGTTACACACGGTGCCAAAAGTTGATCAGCTCTCACATGCAATTCAGGTGTTTGCTGACCTCTTGCACTAAGGCTTCAAAGTCAGGGCAGTCTGTGTGGATGGGACACAATATAGAGTCATAGAATCCTAGAATTAGTCAGGGTTGGAAGGGACCACAAGGATCAGCCAGTTCCAACCCCCCTGCTATGCCCAGGGACACCCTACCCTAGACCCACAGCCTCATTCAGCCTGGCCTTAAACACCTCCAGGGATGTGGCCCCAACCACCTCCCTAAGCAACCTGTTGTGCATTTTGTTCCATCCAGGCTGGCCTCATCCATGTGTCCAGGATATGCTCAGATTTTCTCCTCCTCCTCTGTTTTTTAAGAAGCTAAAAGCCACCAGCAAATATGCCTGAGTGGTTCTGATGCTCACTTGCTCGCTCACACTTCTCTGATACCCCACTTAGAGTGGGTTCAGGGGAGGCCATGAATATGGTCTCTGCTATTTTAAACTAATTGGAGGATTTCAACGAGAAATTAGACTACAGGCTGAGAGAGGAAAGCACTGATGATGCTACTTCCCTCATAGCTTCACTGAGAAAGAAAAGAAAATAGTTTTAAGAGTTATAACTCAAATAAAGATAAGTCAGACTGCTTCAGATCATTTTGGGCTGTCACTTTGCATGGCTCCTTTTTTCCCTGCCTCTCGTAGCTGAATCTGAATAATTCCATTAACTTCTTTTCCTACTGCTACCCACCCTGGCCCATCTACCTCTGCCTCTCTGCAGCATCAACAGCTGGTGAGCTAAGATTGGGGAAGGGGGGAAAGGTGGTAGGGGTGGTTAGAGACCCCTCTTAGGGATTTTGATCTCTGGGAGGGCTGTGGTGTTTCTGTATTACCTTTTTTACTGTATCTATCTGTAAATATCTGTTATACATTGTAAATATCTGCTTGCATATTGTGCACAGCTGTAAATATAAAGCTTCATTCCTTAACTTCCAGTTGACTGAGTCCTAGCCCAGGTTATTTCCAAGTGTAGGGGGGCAGCTAACTGCTAAACCACCACATGGTCAGAGGGCAGGAGCACCTCTGCTGTGTAAACAGGCTGAGAGCTGGGGTTTTTCAGCCTGAAGAAGAGAAGGCTTCATAGAGCACCTTCTAGCTGCTTTCAAGTCTTTGAAGTGGGCTGCTGAAGATCTGGAGAGAGTCATAGAGTGACATGATGAGGGGTTTCAGACTGGAAGAAACTGGGTTTAGATGAGATATCAGGAAGAAACTCTTCCCCATGACAATGGGCAGACATAGGAACAGGTTACCCATAGAAGTTGTGGAGGATCCAAGCCTGAAGGTGTTCAAGGCCAGGTTGAATGAGCCTTTGAGCAACCTGATCTAGTGGGAGGTGTTGCTGCCCATGGCAGGGGATTGAAACTAGATGATCTTTAAGGTCCCTTCAAACCCAAAGCATTCTGCTGTGAAGGCATCTCAGAAAGAAGTCTCCCTGTGAGTGAGGTTTCAGGGAACTGGCTAAAATCAGATTTTGGGTTTCTCAGTAACACCATTTCCATGGGCATTTGTAAAAGCTCAAATGACTGAGGGTACAACGTGGCAAAGTCCTGGAGCAACCTGCTCTAGCTCAACCTGCTGTAGCAGAGGGCTTGGGTTAGGTGATCTCCAGAGATCCCTTCCATCCCCACTTCTGGATTCTGTGATCTGAGTGTTTGTGGTGCAGGGAACATTGGATAATTCAGATGCACAGAATGTTTTACAGCCAGAGAGCAGTATTTGCTCTGAGTTACCTGGATAAAGCTCTCTTTAATCCCTTGGTGATTACAGTCAGAATTCCTCAGCCCTGAGCCTTCTGAGTTATCACCTAGAATTTGAAAACCCTGATGAGGAACACAGGCAGTTGGAGGGGCAGAACCAGCTCGTAGGCCAGGCTTGTGGAAAGCTTTATGTAGTGAAGATGGCTAAATAAATAAACCACGCTTCCTTCCCCACTCCCACTGCAGCCAATTGGGCTGGCACTGTAAAATGCTTATAAAATAAAAATATCTGTCCCAAAGGTGTTTCATGTCCCACAGCCAACGTTCAGCAGCACCCAGGACTGGGCAGGAGCTGTGGGTGCTGAAGGGTTGGGTATGGTTTGCTTGTGCAGCTGGAACTGCAAATGAATTCAGGCTGGGTGACGTGGATGTGATTAAAATGACTCAGTGTCTTTGTGTGTGTTAGCTGAACACGAACCAGATCTGTTTGATGTTCCACACTGCGCTGTGGATAAAAGATCTGTGGCAAGCAGCAAATTGATTGCTTTGATCCTGTGTTAAGACAGAGAAATGTGGACTAAAGTCTCAATCCAGTCCTCAGACACAATAAACCTTTCTGCTCCCAGCACTGGCTGAAGGAAAGCTGTGCATAGCTTGGGTTTATAATTAAAAGACAAGACAAAGCCAGGCTGAGAATGATACTTTGGGTCTCTTCTTTAGGAATTACTTCTTTGCATTCCCACCACCTTTGCACAGTCTGCCTCTCCACAAGCAGCCACACAAAGCTCCAGCTCAGAATCAAGTAGCAGAGCAGCTGCTGCGGGTAGGGGCCAGAAAACCAGCCCCAAGCCCTCTCCTGATTGCAGTTAAGGCACAGGCACTGACATGCTTACAGCTCAACAGACAAACAGACAGCCTGAGGCTTTATCAGCCCTTCAGATGGAACCTTTGGGTCTTTGTAGTAATGGCTGCAAACCTCAGAAAGCAGAAACTGCCACAGAAAGCAGTTTGTAAGGACCCCAGAAACGTGAGTGGATAAAGCAGAGCACAGACTGGGGACTGAGCTTGCTCGTTCCTGTTAAAATGAGCAAAATCCTCACTTCACTCCAATGGCCCTAGGGGAAGCTCTTCCACATCTCCCTCCTCTCTTCAACCACAGCTCCCCTTCTTCACATTTCTGAAAAGACACATATGGGGCACAAGGAAGAGGAAGTGAAGAGTGAGAGAATGTCAGGCTCTGCTTGTCTTTGGAAATGAGCCTAATTAGTGTATATCAGTGTTGTCTTCACAGTGTCATAGGCAGCTGTCCCACGAGGCTAAGACATCAATTAACACGAGCAGATACTTCCTTACACTCTGTGAATGAGAGCCACGGAGTACAGAACTGTGGAGAACACACACAACACAGACAAGAAAATGTGAAAATGTCTTTATAAGCACGTGTGAGGGTCTGAAGGCTCTCCCTTGCTGGAATCAACAAAGACAAGCATTGCCCTTGTCTCTTTCCCCCAAACTCAGATCAGAGACACAGCACCTTTGCTGATGCTCCGGGGTGTAAATACTGTGGGGTTTTGTGACTTTCCTGGATTTCTGCCTGGCACTGGTATCAGGACATTCATGGCCAGTATCAGCTACCCCCAAGAGAAAAGGCTGATGTGTATTTCAGGGAACGAACAGGTAAGCAGCACAGGCAGGGGGCAGAGGCCCTCCCCAGTGCTGCCGCCAGACCCCTGCAAAGGCAGAAGAATGCACAGGAGGAATCCCTGGGGAGCTGCACCTGGACACTGGTAAGACTAGGACTGGAAAAAAACTGTATAAAAAAGACCTGAGAAATGCTTGCCAGAAGAAGAACTCAGGTGGAAGAACTGAGGAAGGAGAACTCAAGGAACAACAACTCCACCAGCTAGGAGACGGACTCCTGATGAACGCTATGGAGCATCCCTGGAGCATGCACACCTCTCTCTCTCTCACCCCATCTCCATCTGAGGGTAATATAATCCCTGCTCTTCTCCCTCCCCTGTTCTTTTCCTCTCCTAATTTCTCTGTTGTTCACTCTCTCTCTCTCCCACTCCCTCTTTCCCTCTGTTTTGTCCAATTTTATCCCTTACTAAACAGTTCTGTGCTGCTCTCTAGTCTGGCTTGGACCTTAATTTCACAGCACAGAAATCTCTAAGAACAGGTCTTGCTCTTCTAGACAGAGATCCTGTTAATCTTTGCCCTCTGGACCTTGACAGCATGTGGCAGCATCTTTAGGATCTTCAACAGATTCCATTTTGCCCTTCCTAAATAATTCTCTGTGCTGTGTTTCAACAGCTCCATCCACCAAAGGAAGGGTCCAGGACAAGGAGCACAGGACACAAACTGGAACACAGGAGGTTCCATGTGAATGTAAGGCATGAGAAGTTCACCTGGAGGTGGGCAGAGCCCCAGACCAGGCTGCCCAGAGATGTTGTGGAGTCTCCACTTCTGGAGGCGTTCAGATCCCACCTGGACATGTGTGGCTGTTTCAGCTAGATTTGGAACAGAGGAACTTAGAAGTGGAAGCTCTGAGTGGAGGGGTGAACATTCTAGGGATAGGCTATATAAAGGCAACAATGGAGAAGTTAATATAATTTCACTGGAGCATTTATCTGGAAGCACAGCTTGCACCTTCCCCTTGCTCCTGCTGTGCCTGCTGCTATCTTAGAATGATAAAATCCTAGAATCAGTCAGGGTAGGAAGGGACCACAAGGAGCAGCCAGTCCCAACCCCCCTGCCATGCCCAGGGACACCCTACCCTAGAGCAGGCTGCCCACAGCCTCTGCCAGCCTGGACAAAAACACCTCCAGGGATCTGGCCCCAAACACCTCCCTGCAGGGGCAACCCATTCCAGCCTCTCACCACTCTCATGCTCAGCAACTTCCTCCTCACCTCCACTCTCAAGCTCTCCACCTCCAGCTTTGCTCCATTCCCCCCACTCCTGGCACTCCCTGACACTCTCAAAAGTCTCTCCCCAGCTTTTTTGTAGCTCCCTTCAGATCCTGGAAGGCCACCAGAAGGTCCCCTGGGAGCCTCCTCTTCTGCAGCCTGCACAGCCCCAACTCTTTCAGGCTGTGCTCACAGCAGAGGGGCACAATCACCTCCCTCAACCTGCTGCCCACACTGCTCCTGCTGCAGCCCAGCCTCTGCTTGCCTTTCTGCCCTGCAAGTGCACACTGCTGCCTCAGCTTCAGCTTCTCCTCCACCAGCAGCAGCCCCAAGTCCCTCTCCTCAGGACTGCTCTCCAGCCAGTCCCTGCCCAGCCTGCATTGCTGCTTGGCATTGCCTCCACCCAGCTGCAAGACCTTGCCCTTGGCCTTGTAGAACCTCCTGATGTTGGCTTGTGCCCACCTCTGCAGCCTGCCCAGCTCCCTCTGGATGCCATCCCTGCCCTCCAGCCTGGCTGCTGCACCACACAGCTTGGGGTGCTCAGCAAACTTGCTAAGGCTGTATTGTCTGCTGCTGCTCTGCTGATTTGTTACCACTTGATGCTTTCCCCATGCTCTAGTAGGCTATTATATTTCTGTAGCAGTTTATTCTCCTTACACTGTTACATTTAAACTACAAGAAATACAAATTTCATTTCTCTTGACTTTCCAAAAATCTGTTTTGTAGTCAAGTTTACCCTGGCACAACAAGTTTCTGTGTGGCTTCCTGTGGGTGATCCTGTTCTAAGCGGGAGTTTGGACTAGGTGGCTGGATTTCTGAGGTCCCTTCCTACCCCTGCCAGTCTGTGGCTCTGTGACCACGCAGTGTGAATAACTCCAAATGGCTGGAATGGGAGTGCCACAGGCACCACACAAAAAGTCTTTTCTAGGACTAAGTGTGCAAAGAGCAGAAGCATTCCTTCAGGCTTCTCCTGGAGCACTTTAGAACAGCAAAGGGTCTGGCCTATTCTATTCTATTCTATTCTATTCTATTCTATTCTATTCTATTCTATTCTATTCTATTCTATTCTATTCTATTCTATTCTATTCTATTCTATTCTATTCTATTCTATTCTATTCTATTCTATTCTATTCTATTCTATTCTATCCTATCCTATCCTATTCCATTCCATTCCATTTTATCCTATCCTATCCTATCCTATCCTATCCTATCCTATCCTATCCTATCCTATCCTATCCTAGTCTATTCTATTCTATTCTATTCTATTCTAATTTACTCTTCCTGGCAAAGTTTCTCAGCTGTTCTGCGTTATTTTGTCGTTGCAAACATAGAAATATTTCCACTTTGCTGGGTGATGCCAGTGGATGTTTATTCCTTCTGAGAGTTTGTTTGCTTTTTTTTTTTTTTTTTTTTTTTCCCCCAAACCTGCAAATCCCTAATTGAAAAAGTCAAAATGCATGATTAATTACAAATCAAGGGTAGTTTGAAAACAGGAAAGGAAATAAACAGCTCTGGTAAAGCACACAGATGGGATTACAAACAGAATTGCCATCATTAGCATTAGGAGTCCTACAATTAGTTATTAGAATAACAATGTGTCTCTAATATTAACATGAGATGAGACAAGTGTTATTATCCAGACAGGCGAAGAAAAGGAACTTGAAAAGAACTGTAGCTAAGGATAACTGCAGTCTGCCTCCCTGCAACCATCCAGGTCAGACTTGTGGAAGAAAAATGTCTGGGTGATGCCTGATGACAAGGCACAGGGCAAGGTGTGGGAGCTGAGCCATAGGAAGTTTCATGCAAATATGAGGAGGAATTTTCTCACTGTGAGGGTGGCAGAAGACTGGAACAGGCTGCCCAGGGGGGTTGTGGAGTCTTCCTCTCTGGAGGTGACTCTGTCACATATGGCATCCTGGTCACCAAACTGGAAAAACACAGCCTGGATGGGTGGAGCACTCATTGGGTAAGGAATTGGCTGGATGGTGGCAGGCAGAGAGGCTGTGGCTGCTCCCTCCCTGGAGGTGTTCAAGGCCAGTCTGGATGAATCCTTGAGCAACCTGTTCTAGTGGGAGGTGTCCCTGCCTATGCGACAAGGGGGTTGGAACAGGCTGAGCTTTGAGCTCCCTTCCAACCTAAACCATTCTATGATTCCGTGATCTCCTTAAGAATTGAGAAGTACAATGCAGGTGTGGGTTTGCAAGTGATGAATAGGTGCATATCACACCAGTGCTTTTCCACACCTCTTCTGTTTGGGCTGGGCTTTACAGAGCTGTAAGGGCTGGTGCCACACGTATACCAGTCAGGACTCAGCAAATCAGATCAGGAAATGATGATGAGCTGTCAGGTTACACCAAGATAAAAATAAAGCCTGGAGAATAATCATTGATATAATGAACAGAAAGCTAAAGGCAGTAAACGAGATTTGTTTTTTGGTTTTTTGCTTTTTTCCCCCTCTTAGCTTTGAGTGGTTTTGCTTGGGTCGGAGAACTAGAAAAATCTAATTGAATCAATTGTCTGGTTAGTTCCACTTAGTGGCTGTTATACAGTCAAATATGCATTAAGAAGAAAAATGTTAATTGCTGATGCGCTGAATGCACTGCACGGGGGCCACTGAGCTGGAAAAAAAAAAAAAAAAAAAAAAAANGCCCAGGAGTGGAAAAAAAAAAAAAAAAAAAAAAAAAAGCCATGATTTGAATGACTGCTCCTTTCCTCTCTCCCTAAAACCCATCTACTAGCCAAATAATACACAATGTAAGGGAAACCGAGGTGCTGAGATCTAATTTCTAACTCAGGGAGGCATTAAGCATATGCTTAACTTTGACCGAATGCATAAAGCCATTAACTTTTAGGACCGTAAAAGAAGTGCTTACAGCTAAATGGGTGCTTAGGTTATTGCTCCACACAGGGCTGCCTTCGTGCATTTTACTCTTCCACAGCATTAGCACTCTCTGTAGCAGCCTGTCCCCTTGGGATTAGTGGGATTGCCAAAACAACAACAACAACAAACCTGTTATTGACCATGAAAAGGAGGCAGAACCTGTACACAGAGGTTTATTGCTGCTGTGGGCTAAGTTTCCATAGCCACCATCACATGTGAGCAGAGAAAACCAGGGGTTAGCTGTCTGCTGACTCTGCCTGCTCATGGAACAGGTTGCCCAGGGAGGTTGTGGCTGCTCCCTCCCTGGAGGTGTTCAAGGCCAGGCTGGATGAGGCCTTGGATGACCTGATCTAGTGGGAGGTGTCCCTGCCTATGGCACAGGGGGGTTGGAACTGGATGAGCTTTGAGGTATCTTTCAACCTAAACCATTCCTTGATTTTATGATTGAAAGGATGCAGAGAACTAGATGAATATTGGTGCCTCTGCTTACTTGTGAATGCCATTGAGAAGCTGCCTCAGAAAGTCAGGGCTCAAAGTTTTTGGGGTATCCAAGGAAGTAGGAAGCTTGGGCAGGAGGCTGAAGTCCATAGTGAAATTGCTTTGGTTTTCTTGTAATTGTAAGCACAAGGGGAATCCAGCCTTGAATGAATCCTTTTTGGCCCAGCTGGCGTGGACTTGAGGAGAACAACAGCAAATCTAAATTTCTTCCAGAGCAGACACAACACAGCTATAATTATTCCTCAGTAAATTATTACTAGACTGAACCAGCCTGGAAAGAGCACAGCAGGAACCATGCTTGGTCTTTGTGTTTATTCTTGACTGACCAGAGGAGATGTTTTATTTGTGCTGATTATGCACTCCAGATGTCTCAGAATCAGATCTTGAATTCTGTGCTATGTCATACTTTGGTTTCTCCTACATCACAGACCAAAGCCTTCCCGTTGGCTTTGGGTTTGTTTTGCTCAAATTCCAGCTTGCCAGTATCAGGCAAAACCAGGCTCGTTGGAGGAACTCAGTCAAATCAAGATGAAGCATGGCAATTTAGCAAGTTTTGAGACCTGCAGTTATCCCAGTCAAGTACACCCTGTGGGCATTAAATTATCCTTTAGCACTTCAGAGTTTTAGATAAAAGCTCCCCATAGAGCTATTAATTAGGCAGGGTTGCCCTTCTTTTTTTTTTCACACCCAAACCCTGCTATGGCCATAGAATTTCCTAGCATCAAAGCCTCCTCAGTGGACATATGTGCCCTCCTTCCTCCACAAAAGGAGGGTCTTGTCTGGATTTCACAGATTTCATGTTTTCTGCAATCGTTTCAGTGATTGCTGCAGTCTCTACCTGAAGAATAGGGAAGCAGCACAAAAGATGAAGGGAAGTAGTCACTGTCCCTGG
>VWZI01004890.1:0-20902 GCA_013396835.1 Psilopogon haemacephalus
GGACCCTCTTCCCTCTTCAAGACAGGTGTCTCCTGTTAGGTGTCATGGTTTCCATAAAACATGTGAAACAATTATCACAGCTTGTTCACAATGTCAGATAAGCCCAACCTATCAGACAGGATAAGACTTTCTGTAGTACCCAGCAGATTGATTATGTTAGTCCACTAAAGCCATCCTACAGCAAAAAATACATTCTGGTAGAAGTGGTGTCAGGATTAACCATGGCCACAGCTAGCAATACTGCCATGGGAGCTCAAACAATTGAAGCTCTGAAAGAATGGTTCAGTGTCATGCCTATGCCTGAGTGTATACAGAGTGACAATGGATCATGCTTCACTGTGACTACAGTACAAGACTGGGAGTAAAGTGAAGGGTTTAAATGGGTGCTCCATACCCCATAATACACACAGGTGAATGGTATTGTTGACAGGACAAATGACCTCATCAAAAACATGTAAATATCTCCCCAAACAGCTGGGACACATGATTGGACCAGGTGGTTTTTATTGTCAGAAGACAATGGGGAATTTATGGAAGCCCAAAAATCAAAGCATGTTGTCCTACTGAACTGGTAATGGATACTAATCATGTACCAAACAGGCCAAGCAGTAAATACCTATCCCAGATACAGGTGGGCCAACCTGTACTGGTAAAGCTACCATCCACTGTGTAGTGGTTTAGCAGTTACCTGCCTCCCCACCTTTTATAAACCCTGGCTAGGACTCAAAAACACTGGAAGTTAATAAATGAAGCTTTATATCTACAGCAATGCACAATATACAAGCAAATATTTACAAAGTATAACAGATATTTACAGATATATACAATAAAAATGTAATACAGACACCACGCCCCTCCCAGAGACCAAAATCCCCAAGAGAGGGTGATCAACCACCCCCTACCACCTTTCTCCCCTTCCTTAGTCTTATCTCACCACCAGTTGATGCTGCAGATAAGCTGAAGTAGATTGGCCAGGGAGATTAGTAGCAGGAAAGTATTTAGTAGAATTACTCTGAATTAGCTACCAAGACAAAAGGAAAGGAGACCATGCAAGAGGAGCGGCCATAGCCCAAAGTGGTCCAAAGCCGTCTGCTATCTATTGTTTTCAGAACAGCACTTTAAAAACTATTTTTTTTTCTTCTCAGTAAAACTTTGGTGAAGTGACACACTGTGTTTACCTCTCTCAGCCAATAGTGTAATTTCTCACTAAAATTCTCCGATTAGCTCAAACCAACACACACTGGCATCGTGCCCATGATTGTAGCTGAACCCAGGGGCTTAGACTTTTAGAAAGCCGTGGATGGAAATGGGAAGACACATCACATCAGCATGCAGCGGATAGTCTCCAGTTATTAACTGTCAAGCCAGTTTTTCTACGCCACGGCCAGTTTTGTCTCCTTACAGTACAGAGACCATATTGAAGACTTGGTTTCAGAGAAGCAGCCAGTACCCACCTAGGAAGATGAAGACTCACTCTTCAATGAAAAACACACATGATGGGGTGGTGATTGAGATCACCAATTGATCTTGAATGCAACTCTGTATGTGTATCCTGAGTATGTTACTTCAGGCAAAGAACTCAGACGCTCTATTACCAGACTCAATGCAGGGCAATTGTTGCTCCACCAGGACTGCACTGGTTATGCAGAGTCATCAGTACATTGTTGTATGTTATTCATAGTCTCATCCTGTAGAGGTTTATTGTATGCATTGTAAGTGGAGCCCAAGGTTAAATGTATTCATATGGTCTGTACTGGAAAATGATAATGCACAAGGAGCAGAAAACAAACCTTACTAAGCTCTAACCCCTTTTAACTTTGGAAGCATGAGGTGATTGTCCACCACTCCAGGAGGCCAAGACTAATTTTGTGTGGAACATCAATGGGGTGGAGTGTGGCAGTACACCCAAAATCCTTCCACCCCCTGCAAATATGGGATTGGGGCAAACAGGGAAGCTGGGATGAAGTGAGTCAGGAGAGATAGCTCCTCCTCCCAGGCCTGTGGGTTGGTTGATTCACATGGGCCCTTCCTCCAAGCCACATGTCCTGCCAGGCACAGATCCCTTGCAAGGTCAAGTCTGGGCATGTTTGGGCATGTTGAGATTGAGGTCTTGTTGAGATCTAGTTGAGGATATTCCTTCTGACTACAGGAGGGGTTGGACTAGATGATCTTCGGTGTTTTCCAGCCTGGACCATTCTATGATTCTATGTGTAAGCAGAGAACTGGTGGTTATCAGTTCTGACCTTTTGTTTAGTGACAATCCAACAAAAAATAGCTGCTTTTTATAAAATAGGTGAGCTGCAGAGAGAAGGAGCTCTTCTCTCTTGGGTCTTCACCCTCCACATACATGGATTATAAGCAATTTGTAAACTTATAACTAAATTATAAGCTTTCTAAACTTATAACTAAATTAGAAGAATTTGAGAACCCAAAAAAGTGGTAAATATTCTCCACTAGCAAAAGGAGACTTTAGGAAGGTGTCAATTACTCACAATGCTGCTTACCAATTGTGAGAATTCCTCTTTAGTTTCTTTTTATTGAAAAATCCTGAACTGCTGCAACCGCTTATATTCCACATGTGTAGGAGGCAGAGACCAAAGGGAGAAGAGCTCTTCACAGGAATTATTCAGACAATGGCATTTGTGTCTCAATGTGAATGCTTTCCACAGCATCAGTTGTTTATTTCAACACTTGCAGGATAGTTGTATTTCAGTCTGACCAGTTAAAAAGCTTTTTGACTTAGCACTCTGCAGGAATCTAAAATTCTACATAAACAGTTTTCTGGTGGCTTGTGGTACTCTGTGAGGAAGGGCTATTTCACAAATGGATATAAAGGCCAGTATGATTATTATTAGTTTTTAAACCTCTCTCTTGGGTGGCTTATGCATGTTTAGTCACATAGAAATCTTTAAAAATGGTCAAATAGTAAATTTGTGTTTACAATCTGTAACAGCAGGACTCTGCAGTCTATATCGCATAGAGAGAGATGATGGGCATTACTTTCCACAACTTAGTTTTTTATTGTGAAGGACAGGGATGGCTAGCACTTTTATGCTTTTCCCTAGTGTATTTTGCTGGGGAAAGAATGCTGCTTGTCCTTTCTGTTTTGGAGAAAATCTGGGAGAAGGAGTAGCAGAGAAGAAAGGAGGAGAATGTGTATGGATGAATTCAGGTCTCCTGCCGCATGGCTGCAGGTTTTGTCTGGAAAGGTGAAACAAACCCTCTTTACTGCAGACAGAATGAAGGTAGATGTGTGGGAAGCATCTCAGATTTTGTTGCACCCACTTTGAAAGGAGAAGTGTTGAAGTACAGGCTACTAAAAGCAAAGCCATTTAAAACAGGGAAGCCTTTGCTACATGTCACTAACGTAATTTCTGTCCTGTGCATCATATCTGTGCTCATATTTCATTATAAAGTAATTTTCTAGTCCTTCACTTTCCTTCTCATTCTAACATGAGGGCTTTCTTGTTACAATAAAAATAGTAAAATAGCAGACAGACAAAAGGGAGAAAACATTCCTATAATACAGGAATAACTTCCTCACTATTCCAATTTCCTGCTTACTTCCTCAGTATAAATTATGTGCTCAATTATGAAATGTTTTTATTTTCCAAAATACTTTGGGTGTATGCAGGTTCTTCAGATAAGGAGATGGAAAATCAAAGTCATAAATTTGGTCTCAAACATCAGAATTCTGAAATATCAAAATATTTGTATATTGTATAAACTTATTTATGAAAGTTGGCTTGCTTTTCACAGCATGTAAATCCTTCTGGGGTTTTAGATGTTTCTTATGTCAGTGTCTTATTCTGAATTCTGATGTGTGTATGGCTTTCATAATTAAAATACATTTTTTTAAAGTTTGGTTTAGTAGTAGGCATGTAGTAAGTTGTTTTTTTAAAAAATAAATCATTTAGTCTTGTCTTCAGTATTTTTGAAAAGGTGATTTTTTTTTTTTTTAACACACGTGTAATAACTTTTCTGATTCATTTGATATTGTAGGGAGCAAAAAATGCCTTTTCAGATTGTGGTTTGGTTGGGGTTTTTTTTGTTTGGTTTTTTTTTTTTTTTTGTTGGTTGGGGTTTTTGTTTGTTTTTTTGTTTGTTTTTCCCCAATGAATCATTCTTTTTATATGCAACGAGATTAATTCTGAAAATTTCCCATGCTGTATTCTATGTCTCTTCTTCAGAAATGCCTTCTTTTTTTCTTGTTTTACCTACTGTTTAAATGCATGATAAAGCTTTGGAGTCAGCTGCAGCTTTCTACATTCAGAAAGAATCATTAAAACTATCCATTTACATTCAAGGTGACTTTTCCAGTTTTCACGAGATTCAAGCAAGGGTATCTCAAGCTGTGCTTACACTGAGGGAGAAGGCAAGGCTACAGTGTACTGTGTACAGATGACCACAGTCAGATGACCACAGTCATCTTAAAGGCTGGCTGGTGGTGCTGTGCAGCACGAACACTGCTGACCTGCTTGCTGTTCCAGGGTTTACCTGGAGACAGAAGCTGCTTTTAAACTGACTTCCCAAATCTCCACCTTATGCATTATGGTAGGATATGCAAAGTGGTTGTACCTGCCACATTGTAGTTTTCAGGCTTGCTCATAAATATGTTCCCAAATGAATTTCTGGTTGTTTTAGGAGAAAAGGGGAGAAAAAAGAATTCTCACCACTTTTAAGACCATTCCTCCTTGGAGTGTAACAAAATTCTGAGGGAGCTGAACATCATACCAGCTTTAAAATGAAAGTGCTGGCCTGAGAAAACTATCATGGGTCTTGTAGTTTGGATTGTAACATGAGAGGCTTCCTGTTTCTGGTTGCTGCTTCTGACTTCAGTTTTCTTTTCTGCTTGGCTGGCTGCAGGCCTGTGGTGTGAAAAAATCATTTAATGGTTGTCTTGCTTCTGCTGCTGCTTCTGCTTTTCTGTGAAATAGCTAAGGCAAGCGTACATTGCATCATTTTCATTAAATGACTTATCTCAACCCGCAGGGCTATTTTTTTTGGTATTACTTTCCATCCTGATCTAAGGGGAGGTGGGGACATGTCTTGCTTGTTAGAGTGGGCTGTCTTAAACCTAAACAGGTTTTAACTTGACCATCAGCTGAGCTCTAACATGTTTATTGAACCCATGACACCAGGGTTGTTGTACCATTCATAGAATTATTTTGGTTGCAAAAGATCATCAAGTCCAACCACTATCAAGTCCTGCACTAAACCATGTTCCTTAGCACATCTCTATATCTTTTAAACACCTCCTGTGATGGTGATTCAACCACCTTCCTGGGGAGCCTGTTCCTGTGTTTTATAACCTTGTGAGTGAAGAAGTTTCTTCTAATACCCAATCTAATCCTTCTCTGGTGCAGCTCAAAGCCATTTCTCACTCTATCACTTGTTAATAAGAAGAGGCAAATCCCCACCTCACTACATCCTCCTTTCAGTTAGTTGTAGAGATCAAGAAGGTCTCCCCTCAGTCTTTTTTTCTACAAACTAAATAACTCCAGTTTGCTCAGATACTCTTCATAAGAACTTTGCTACAGACTGTTTATCAGATTTATTGTCATTCTCCAGGATGTCAATGATCCTGAAATATATATAATACGCCCTTGCAGTGAGACACACAAAACTGAATGGTGTAGCCTCACCAGTGCTGAGTTCTTGGGGTCATTCCCCTGGTCCTTTCATAGCCCTAATCTTACAACATCCAGCTGGCAACCTTCATAGCCTTCTGAATATCTTTCTCTACAATTGCTGTGTGGGTTTAGCAGTTACCTGCCCCCTAACCCTCTGATGTAACCCCGGCTAGGACTCAGAAACAGCTGGAAGTTAATAAATGAAGCTTTATATTTACAGCAATGCTCAATATACAAGCAGATATTTACAACATATAACAGATATTTACAGATATATACAGTGAAAAGGTAATATAGAAACACCACACCCCTCCCAGAGATCAAAATCCCTAAGAAGGGTTTTCCAACCACCCCTACCATCTTTCCCCCCTTCCCCAATCTTATCTCACTATCTGTTGATGTAGCAGATAAGCAGAGGTAGATCAGCCAGGGGGTCAGCAGTAGGAAAGAAGTTAGTAGAATTATTAAGAGTTAGCTACACAAGGCAGAGACAAAGGAACCATGCAAGGGGAGAGCAGCCACAGCCAGAGAGGCCTGGAACTGTCTGACTTACCTATACTTGGGTTACAACTCTTAAAACAATTTTTTTTTTTCTTTCTCAGTAGAGCTCTGAGGGAAGTAGCATCATGTATTTTCATTTCTCAGTCTACAGTCTAATTTCTCACTCAAATTCTCCAATTATTTCAAACCAGCACAATCCACCCCTGTCTACTTCACTCAGAGTTTACTGAGAATTATCTATTTAATCTAAACAATATTTACAATAATGAATATTTACAAATTCTCTTTGTTCCAGATGTATCTTTGATGTAGGTGATTCAAAAGCTCAGAAAAGAGGAAACAGTTTGACTCCTCATAGATGAGATGAGACCAGGGACTCCCAGTTCGTGCTGAGTGTTGAGCTCAGTTCATGCTCAAGTGTTGTAGATTCTGTTGTGATGGACGCCAGATGAAACCTAGAACAGAAAACTCTTAATAGTCTGAATTTTAACCTCTTTCGGCTAAGGTTAGATTTATCTGTGGAATACACTGGATTTCACAATTCTCCTGCATTTCCCAGTATGTATGACCAGGACCTTCTGCAGAAACTACCCTTCAGACAGGTTTCCCTTTGCTCAAAGGAGAAAATACCCAAACAGATTTCCCATAACAGATTCTTTTCATGTACAACAGGAACTCTATCACCATCCACTGTTGGTACCAAATCTGATTGGGCAGGTCCTGCCCTGCTTACAGAACCCCTACTGTTTACCAACCAGGTTGCTCTTGCTAAATTCTTGTCCCAGTTTTTAAAAGTTCCACCCCCCATGGCTTTTAGGGTGGTCTTTAGCAAACCGTTGTAGCGTTCAATCTTTCCTGAAGCTGGTGGATAGTAGGGTATGTGGTAGATCCACGCAATACCATGCTCTTTGGCCCAGTTTTTTACAACATTGTTCTTGAAATGAGTGCCATTGTCTGATTCGATTCTCTCTGGAGTTCCATGNTACTTGTACTTTGACCATCTCTCGCCATACCATAAGGGCTTGATTCGCTTAGCCTGCTTAATAGCAGCACAGATGTCACAGTCATGTATGACTTGCATAATAGCATCCGTGGATAAGTCAATTGACCTATCACGTGCCCTTTGGTATGTTGCATTACTGCTTTGAGTCCAGATGAATCATGGGCCCACTGAGCTAAGATCAGTTTGCCCCGGTGGTTCCTATCAAGGTCAAGGTCACTGTCACTGTTTGTGTCAACTTGAGAAATTTTGGCAGCTTGGTCTGCCTGCTGGTTGTCTTGGTGTTCCTCAGTAGCTTTCTTTTTAGGGATGTGTGCATCTACTTGCTGCACCTTCACTGGAATTCTCTCCAGTCGTGCATCAATGTCCTGCCAGAGATCAGCACACCAAACAGGCTTTCCTTTCTTCTGCCAATCACTCTTTTTCCAGTCCTTTAGCCAACCCCATAGAGCATTGGCTACCATCCATGAGTCGGTGTAGAGGTAAAGGATAGGCCAATTTTCCCGTTCAGCCATGTCAAGAGCAAGCTGGACTGCTTTTACCTCAGCGCATTGACTGGATTCACCTTCTCCATCTTTCAGTTCAGTAACTCTCCTGGTAGGACTCCAGACTGCTGACTTCCATCTTCGCTTGTTCCCAACAAGACGACAGGAACCATCTGTGAACAAAGCATAATTCTTTCCTGATCAGAAAGGTCACCATAGGGAGGAGATTCTTTAGCATGAATTAGCTTCTCTTCTGGAGGTTTTGTAGACACTGTGCCTTCTGGCCAGTTGGTGATCACTTCTACTAGACCAGGTCAATCAGGATTACCCATGCGTGCTTGTTGGGTTATCAAAGCCATCCATTTTGACCAGGCTGCACCTGTGGCATGATGTGATCATGAACCTTTGCCTTTGAATATCCAGTTTAGAACTGGCAATCTAGGAGCTAAAAGCAATTGTGACTCAGTTACAATCAGTTCAGAAGCTGCTTTCACTCCCTCATAGGCTGCTAGTATTTCTCTCTCTGTTGCAGTGTAATTTGCCTCTGAACCTCTGTAACCACATCCCCAGAAACCAAATGGACGACCACGTGTTTCATTTGGAGCTTTCTGCCAAAGACTCCAAGTTGGACCATTGTCACTCGCAGCCGTGTACAGAATGTTTTGAATGTCCTGACCAGTTCGTACAGGTCCCAAGCCTACAGCATGTCCTACTTCTCTCTTTATCTGATCAAAGACTGCTTGTTGTTCAGGACCCCACTTGAAATGGTTTCTCTCATGAGTTACGTTATATAGAGCTTTGACAATTTGACTGAATCCAGGAATGTGTAGTCTCCAAAATCCCACTGCACCCAAGAAGGATTGAGTGTCCTTTTTTATTTGTGGGAACTGCCATGGAGGAGATTTTATCTATCACATCCTGTGGAATGTGATGGCGACCATCCTGCCACCGCACTCCCAGAAATTGAATTTCTCTGGAAGGTCTTTTCACCTTGTCTCTCTTTATGGCAAAACCTGCTTGCAACAGAATGTCAATTAGTTTGTTACCTTTCCCGAAGACTTCCTCAGCAAATTGGCCTCACACAATGATGTAATCGATGAATTGTATGTGTTCTGGAACTTTACCTTTCTCCAGTGCGTTGTGGATCACTGAGTGACAGCTCCTTGAACTGTGTTTCCAGCCCTGATGCAGAGGATTAAACTGATACTGGATTCCTTTCCAGGTGAATGCAAATTGGGGTCTGCATTCCTTGGCTATGGGAATAGAGAAGAAAACATTAGGAATGTCTATGGTAGCGTACCATTTGGCTTCCTTCGATTCCAGCTTGTACTGGAGTTCCAGCATGTCTGGTACAGCTCATGGGCAGAGTCACCTCGTTGAGGGCACGGAAGGCACGGAAGTCCACTGAGAGGTGCCAGTCTCCATTAGGCTTGGGCACAGGCGAAATAGGACTGTTGAAAGGTGAATGAGCTTTCTCAATGACCTTCTTACTTTCCAGTTGACCAATGTGCAACAAAGAGGCACGGTTAGTTCTGTACTGCCTGCACAGTTTCAGTAGCAATTGCTAGTTTCATGTCCTCTGTATCATGATGTCCCACAACTGCAGATTCATCTGGAAGTTCAGTTGGGTTACAACTCTTAAAACAATTTTTTTTTCTTTCTCAGTAGAGCTCTGAGGGAAGTAGCATCATGTATTTTCATTTCTCAGTCTATAGTCTAATTTCTCGCTCAAATTCTCCAGTTAGTTCAAACCAGTACAATTGCCTAAAGTGGTCAGCCTGTATGCTGATCATTTTGTATGTCAGAAGAAACTCACTTCACTGTGTTTCTGAAAGGTTCTCAGCACTAATGCTGGGGTGCCATGTGTACCTTCTGATACCCAGCAAGTTTCAAGATGACATGTCATCTTGAAAAAAATCTGCTTGCATGTAGCCTGAGGTAGGCTGTCTGCCCAGCATTAGTAGGAAAACATGAGTAGTGGGTGTCTCCAACTGCTGAAGTCCTTGTGTTGAAGAAAGGGAGGAAATCTGCAGCTTCCATGTGCTGAAAGGTCTGAGGGACCTTCTGCCATGTGATATCTAAGAATAGCTGAAAGGAAATGAGAATGACAGGAGCTTCGTTCTTTGAGTCACTGTCTGCAAGAAGGAAGTGTGGCCTTTGGGAAAGTCAGAATGAGGTAGTAAAGAGTAGGATTTCAGTCCTGGCCTTACTAATCTGGGTTTGCTTGAGGAAATGGAGGAGATTAATTCCCTTACTAAATGCAGCCTAGCAAATCACTTCTGGAAACAATGTAATGGAGTGTACTAGGCTGACAAAAGGAAGTGAGACACTTCCTACTGCTTATTTGAAACAGCATTTAAAGAGTTCACGCTTTGGGAGATGAAGCATGTATCAGACAGACTGCTTGTTCCAGTAATAGTTAACAAACATTAGTTAATGTATTAGTAATGTATTAGTTAATTTATTACATTAGTTAATGTATTTTGGAAAGGAAACACCACAAGATAATGATTCATTTATATTTTATTTCATCCACTCTTAAAGCATTTCTGATTTAAACTTATTTCTTCCTGATTATGTCCTTCCATATTCAGGCTTCCCTGAGCTTTTGCTCCTCTCCAGTCCTGGACAAGTCCCTTCCTCTTCTTTGTTATTCCTTGCAAAGGATTTTACTTGGAGAATGATAATTTCTTGCTTATCTGAACACTCTCCATGCGACTGCTCCCTTTCTCTCTCTGAGAAGGGTCACGAGGATGATCAGAGAGCTGGAGCACCTCTCCTATGTAGATAGACTGAAAGAGTTGGGGCTGTTCAGTCTGGAGAAGAGGAGGTTCAGATGTGACCTTATTGTGGCCTTCCAGCATCTGAAGGGGGTCTACAAAAAAACTGGGCAGAGACTTTTTAGGCTATCAGGTAGTGACAGGACTAGGGGGAATGGAGCAAAGCTGGAGGTGGGGAGATTCAGATTGGATGTGAGGAGAAAGTTCTTCACCATGAGAGTGGTGAGGCTCTGGAATGGGTTGCCCAGGGGTGTGGTTGGGGCCACATCCCTGGAGGTGCTTGCAGCCAGGCTGGATGAGGCTTTGTCCAGCCTAATTTAGGGTAGGGTGTCCCTGCCCATGGCAGGGGGGTTGGAACTAGATGATCCTTGTGGTCCCTTCTGACCCTGACTGATTCTATGATTCTATGATACTCACAAGTTCACAGCAGACAGTCCTTCAAGTCAAAGTTATTTCTGGAGCACAGTAACTCAGAGAAGGGGAAATGTGAGAATATATATATGAAACGTTTTCCAGGAATTCAGAGTTAAATGAAGGTAAATTCGCCTGACTTGATCTGAAGCAATCATAGGATCTTAAAGAAACTGTTTAGCAATATTTTTGTACTGAGTTTAGTTTTTAATTTTAGGATGTTTAGGGAGTTTGTTACAATGTTGTTGCTAATAAGAGCTAGGAGTGCTGTTGTCGTGGTATGCCTCATAAGTCAAAATAGGTTTATACATGTGCTGGCTCAGCTGGACATGTTTTTCTGCTCTCTCTCTCTGTTGTGAGAAGAAGCAACCACAGGAAAGAGTAAAAAGAAACTGAGTCTGAGAGACCATGGCCACTGCGTCTGAGAGACCATGGCTTGCCCAGACTTGTTTTGCTTCTGTGTACATCCTGTGGTAAGCATTTGGCTTGTGCCTGTCTCATGCAAGGTCTATGTCTTTCCCAAATTTGGGTAAAACAAACCTGTGCCTTCACCTAATATGGCTAACTGCCATTCTGATTGGCTATTGTTTATCCAAAGGCCCATTAGTCTCAGGCACTGAAAAAAGAGATGAGCAAGTAACACAACATTTTCTGCCATTGAATTCATGCTGCAGCCTGCTGCCATACTTTATAGCATTATACTTTGCTAAACTATTAGCTAGGTTTTCTTGTCTGGAACTGCCTGCTTCGAATTTACCAGGAACCGGCTTTAAACACCTCCATGCAATAGGCCTGCATAGCCAGCATGACATCCGTGCCAAGACTGCACATCACAAGACATCCTGCCTACACCTAAAAGTCTCCTGCCAAGATGGGAAGTCCTGGCGATACACAGAAAAACCAAGACCAGGTCAGAGATCATCTGCCCCCTTTCCCTAGCAGCCTGTGAAGCCTGGGAATAATCAGAAGCCTCAACAGCTGACAAGAAGATATTGACAGAATTCCTTTCAAGTGTTTGGGCACTGTCTTAAACTGTAGCTAGCCCTGTGAGTTGGGAGATAATATATTTTGAGTAAATACTTAAAGCCTATTGTAATTTACCAATTGCCTTCTGCCAAAAGCACAAAGGAGCTTCCTGAGTCCATCTAGTGGGCAAGTGGTGTATTGACTACAAGAACCTTCTTTTCCAGTTCAATTGGGTTTAAATGTTTATATATTGCTAGTTGTTAGTTCTAGATCTAGTTTATCCTTTATGTAATGTATTCATGATTGTTGCAAAAGAACCAGTTATTATTAAAATTAGTGGTCAGGGTGGTGAGAGTTCTAAACACCAAAATTAATAAACAATATTAATTTTGAAAAAAAAAATTTCACAATCAATTAATTGCCTCTCCATCACAGCTGTTCTTGAGAAATTGGGAAAATGGGATTCCTGAGCATGCTGGTCACCTCTTAACCCAAAATTTTGGTTTTGCTGGAAGAGCAGAAATCCAAGTGTACTGGAGGAGTAACAACATAAGTTCATGGAGTACAGGTAATCAGTGGTGCACCAAAAGTGAGAAACACGAATTAGTAAGGGTGTGAAGGTGGCGTGAAGCACTGTGATTGATCTACAGCAGCATGCTGCAGAAGTTACACAGAATGGCCTTGATTAACATCTGAAGTTGAGGCTTTCCCCACAACCTCCAAGTTCTGTTTTCTGTGAAGTGCTTTTTGAGTCTGTGAGGAGTTTCTTTTGCGTACTTGAGCTTTAGCTGCTCAAGTTTATGTCAAATCTGGACTCTGAATCTTCAGACACAATACTGTCCAGGCCAGATTTTGATTTTTTTTTTTTTTTTTAAACATGTAAACAGCATTCCCATTTGTGGAAAAATCTTTTCATCCGCATAGGGAATAAATGGTAAAAAATAGGCATGAACTTATTTGCCCAATTGTATTATGTGGATAATACGACAAATTATTCAACATAAGCTGTAAATCTCCTGCTTAGTGGTTTTTCACCACTCTTGGGATAGCACAAGAAGATTTAATTTAATATCCTTGCTTTGATTGCTTGCACTGCAAGCCATGTTGTGTTTATAAATAGAATGGGTTCTGGCTGGTGCAGATTCCATATACATGCTGACTGTATCAGTACATATTTGTCAGCCTTTCCTGATGCAATAGCTGGGAGAGAGTTTTGAGCTATATTTAGAATTTGCAGACACTTCCTTTAAAAAAAAAATAAATCAACTTGTATCTGTTTCTCAGAGAGGCATTTATGGGCATTTAGGAGAAGCAGAGCTGTTGATACAGCCCTGTTACAAAGTACTATCTGTCTTAGTTCAGATAATGTATGATTCGAATGTTTACAAATAGCTCTCTGCTGAGATACATGTGTGGTATATTCTATTTAAAAAATATCTTTATTGCCACAATGTAAAAAACATTAAATTAAAAAAAAAAAAAGAAGAAAAGAAAAAGGAAACTATTACTTCCCCATCTTTACTGCCAAATGTTTTGCTTCCAAAAATAGATTATATATTAAGAGTTCCTTTCCCCTCTCCCCCTTTCCCACTGAAATGATGGAAGGTACCTTAATTGGAATAATAAATACTTGCACTTGCAGTGTTCCGTTATGTTTTATTTAACCTGTAAAAATGACTATGGAAATGTTTTGTGTGAAGGAATAGATAGCTTGTGAACAACACTGAGTACTGTAATACTCTGTATCTTCTGTCCCTGATTTCCTGTTCTGGTTGAAGGTAAGAGACAGTAGAGGGGGAAAAAAAGAGCAAGTGATTAGGATGTACAACAAATTAAATAAGCTACGCTGAAACTTTAGGCAAGGATGGGATTTTTTTAATGAATGCCTTTTCTCAAGTGGCATTTCCAAACCAGTTGTTCATACCTTGCATGAAAAGGAATTGTCTTAAAGGAACTGCTGAGAACAACCTCCACACACTATCTGTGCCTTTGTCTTCAAAGCACTGAGAGACAGTGGAGGCAATCCACTTCAGCAGAGGGGAGATCCTTCCCTGCCCTGTGGTACATGGGCTGCCATCAACACTAGGTTATAAATTAGAAGAGGAACTACAGCAAGTAGCAGAGACAATTACAGAAATTATGGTGGATTATGAGGGAAGTTTAACTTTGTGAAGAGGAACTTAAAGAGGCAACCTCTTGCAAAAACCTGAAGCACGGCTTCTTCAGGCTTTTGTTGCCCATGTGAACTTGCCTGTTTCCGGGAGAGCTGCTGTTACCCAATGCTGATGATATGATGACTGGCTTCTATGATTAAAAAAAAAAAAAACCAAACAAAACCAAACAAACTAAAAAAACCCCACAACCCTCCCCAACCCTCCTCCCAAACCCTCAACAAACAAACAGAAAACCCACAGACCCAACCAGACTCAGGCAAATTTGCACATTTACAAGACAATCTCTGTTGATATTACTTCAGTTCTAATAACAGGGTCAAATAGAAATTTTTGGAAACACAGATGTTAGTTTTCATTCCTGCATAACACCTTAGAGAATGCTCCAGCTTCTTTCTTGTAGTCGTATTTTATTCTCTGCACTTAACTTTCTGTGCAATATGATGACTTCTGTGAAATGATCCTGAGATGATTCCAGCTTTGAGGTTGCTCTGAGTAGCTCTTTTCCCCAGACAAATTATTCCACTGAAAAACAGAATTACTTTTACATTCAAAAAGTATTTTGGTTGCTATCTAAAGGACTTTTCAACTTATAGAAAGAGAAAATTGAAGTGATAAGACATAAATAAAGGTCCTGTTTACATCTCGTTCCTGCCTTATGATGACCTTGCATGCAAATTGCTTACAGGTTTGGTTCAGGCAACTCTGTGGCTTTCTGCCTTGCATCAGATTTTGCACAGTACCTTCCAGCAGCGACTCATTTCCTCTCAGGTCTTCATGATGCTTTCTTTAAGAGATGCAGGTCCTGATCTCTTTTCTGGAACTCTCCTTCTATGTGATAAGTTCCAGGCTGGAGTTCTCTTTTCTAGAAGAAAGAGGACTTTTCTCCTCCTTCCCAAGCACTAACTTGAACTAATCACTGTTGTTCTAAAGACACATGCTGCCAACACTGGAAAAAAAATGACCAACTGAAACCTAAGGGAAGAAGGCCCAAATCCCCAAAATGCTTATCAGGAACTTCAATCCTCTAAAAAATATTTAGACCTAGTGGAAGACACATGCACATAGCCTGGAACCATCTTAAAGGAACCCTAAGAAGCAGCTACTGGAGTAGAACTACCCCTGTGTGACACAGCAACTGTGTGTGCAGCAAGTCCATGTGCTCCAGGATATTTTTTTCCTCCAGGAGGAATATCTGTGTCTTTACTACATATCACAGATTTTAATCTTTCTTTACAGGCAGTAGGGAAAACTTCAGTCTAAAAATTCTTCTCAGAGGAAAAGATCTTATTATAGAAGATGCAATACTAAAACTGCTGTCAGTTTCACTATAAAAGAGGACTAATCCCAGTATGTAAACCTATTTGGTTTAGACTGGAAAAAAAAATTTGGATATTATTCTGGAGATCTAGCTCTTACTTCTTATCATATTTGTGCTAAACATGACTGAAGTGGTGTAGTGCAGAAAAGTACTAACAATTACACTTTTCTACTCTAACTTGGAAGAAAAATAATTTTGTCTCATGAGGGAAGGAATTTAAATTTTTCATTGAGTCCCGATTTTAAGTGTGTGCTTTCTTTCTGCTCTCTAACCTCCAAAGAACAAACTGTCAGAAACTCTTTGGCCTTCCCACATCCCGATAGAGTTCAGACTACCTTCTTCACAGTGTGTCTTTTTCCCTTCTCAAGCAGTTATGTAGGAAGAGGGAAGACTCACCAGATTGCCTTGCTGTCTATGAGCAATGATGCTGATATAATGACTCAGTCTGGAGGCAGAAGGCTGAACTCTCTGTAGACTTGTGGGAAAATTTCTTAAATTAACTCAAATCCTTTTGTTTTGTACTGGAGAAGAGAGGACAAGAGATGTAAGTATTGGGTGGGTTAGAAAAAGTCCCAAAAAGTGTGAAAAAGTCCCCAGTTTTCCAGAACCTGTTACAGTAAATGTGATGAAAAGATAATTATAAAGGAAACTAGAGCAGATTGTGTATCCTGGTATTTCATGGGAGACGTTTCTTTGGATGACTCATTCCCCATCAGATTAAAAATAATAACATCATTTATTCTTTCCACTGTTCTATGAAATTTATTCCATTTCTAGATGTGAGAAACTCTGATTAAATGCAACAAACTGTAACTTTTCAGGTCATTTTTCCCAGTGTTTTTGTTTTGTTTGGCTACTTTGCTTTGGTGGTTTGTGGGGTTTTTTTTTTTTGTTTGTTTTTTTTGTTTTTTTTTTGTTATGTGCTTTGTCATTCTCTTTTTTAACTGAGAGCAACTGAAAAGCTGTGAAGATAAGGAGGATGCATTTTCTTCCAGTACTCATTGAGGTTCATTCTGGAAAATAATTATAGAAACCCAAATAGTTTTCAGAAAAATAATGAATTTTTTTTCAGATATCTAGTATGTTATCACATTCTGCTTATGCTTGCTTAAATTCAGCTGTGCTGAAGTGATGGACCAGCAGTGATGGAGTGCATACAGTGGAACTTGTTTTATGTACTTCTTGGGATGCTTGTAAACAATGGCTGTATATTAGAAAGCAGTGGCAGGGAATCACAGGGGTTATGAATCTGGCATTACGAATCTGATAAACTGCCCTCATTATAGCAGTACCTTCTCCACTGAGGCAAGCTGAGGTTTTTTTGGGCTTTTTGGTAGGTTTGGCACCTTGTTGTTGGGTTCTACCAGGCCAAAAGGGAGAATAGGTATACATGACTATGTCATGACAACCCTCAGTTGTCAGCTAAGGCTAAATGGTCATCCATTTTGGTTGGTGGTACCCTTCTGGTATGTTTTTCATGAGAATTAGCACATTGCTTGCCTCTGCTTGAGGTGTTAATGCATTTGTATGAAATAATATTAACAGATGTCATGTTGTGAGGTTTGGTTTGGAGTTGCCTTTTTCGTTTGTTTTTTTTTTTTTATTTTATTTTATTTTTCTTTCCACAGCAGTTGATTAAAGCATCAGTCCTTACATTTTGTGCTTCTGTTCACCAAAACATGTATTTGTGCCTGTATACCAGCGTACAAAGTGTAAGACACAAACAAGGAAGCACTCGTCTGTTCCCAGATCTGTGATGTGACCGATATTAGTGAAGTGTAGTGTCATGAGTCCTGTGTCTGGAGTGCTGGGATGAAGGCCATTTAGGAGGAACAGGCAGAGCAAGTGAGACAGAGAAGGTGCAGTGTAGGTAAGAGAGAAGTTTGGTTGTACAGTGCTTACAGTAAGGAATTATGTGTTTGAGAGATTCTGGGTATAGATTAGGGATATGGAAAACAAAATATATGTTGTAGTGGAGGTCTACTATTGATAGCCCAGAGAGAGTGAGGGTGATGGCAATGATGAACTGCTCCATAGGTAAGCACAGCAAATCTCTGGACTGGTAGCCCTTGTCCTTATTGGAGAGTTCAACTTCCCAGGTATCTGCCAGGAATACCATGCTGCTGTAATAAGCAAGTCTGTGAAATTCAGTAGTCTGTTGAAGGTAACTTTTTGTCACAAGTACTCAGTGAGCCAGCTAGGAAACATGTCCTCCTACACTTGTGGATAGAGAACAGCTTGTGGGAGATGTGGTGATAGCTCAAGCTCCTCTCCTATGAAGACAGACTGGGAGAGTTACACTAATTTGATATCCTTCTATGGTAAGATCACCTGCCCAGAGGATGAAGGGAAGGCAGTGGATGTAATTTTTTCTGGGTTTTATTAAGATTTTAGATATTGTCCTTGACAGCATCCTTCTGGACAAGCTGTCCAACTGTGAAATGAGCAAGTACAATGGGTGAAGATCTGTCTAACCAGTAGGGCTTAGAGGGTTGTTTGGGTCAGAGGGCTGTAGTGAAAGAGATTACATCTAGCTGGTGACTGGCTACCAGTGATGTCCCTCAGAGCTGAGTTCTAGGGTAAGTTATGTTTAATATATTTATCAATGATCTAGATGATTTGAATGCACAATTAGCAAGTTTGCAGATAATACCAAACTGTAAGGTGTTGTTAACTCTATTGAGAGATGAGAGGCCTTGCAGAGAGACCTAGATAAATTGTAGCATCGAGTAGTGATTAAAGGGATGAAATTTAACAAGTCCAAATAACAAAATCTACACCTGGGACAGAGTAACACTGGGCATAAGTATAAATGGGGAGAGGAGAGGCTGAAGAGCAGCTCTGGAGAAAGGAATTTGGAGGTGGGAGTCAATAGCAAGCTCAAGAGAGTTAGCAGTGTGCCCTGGCATTCAAGAGCAGAAATCACAATCTCAGATACATCATACACAGTGTAAACATCTATTCAAAAGAGGTGATTATCCCACTATATTCAGTTGATGTGGCCTCATTTTGAGTATAGTGTGGAGTTCCAGGCCCCAAAATTTAAGAAGATGTTCAGGTATTTCCATGAGGCCAGAGGAAGGGAAAAAAGCTAGTAAAAAGACCGAAAAATATGTCTTATAAAGAGCAGCTGAAGAATTTTGGTTTTGTCTAGTTTGGAGAAAAGGGCAACCCCATTGCTATCTACAGCATCCTGAAGAGGGGAAGTGAAGAGAGAGGTGTGTATCTCTTCTCTCTGGTATTCAGTGATAGGATCATAGAATCAGAATCATAAAATCATAGACATATTGGGTTGGAAGGGACCGCCAAAGGTCATTTTGTCCAACTTTCCTGCAGTGAGCAGGGGCATCTTTAACTACATCAGGTTGCTGGTAGTCTCATGAAGTTTGACATTGAGTGTCTTCAGGGATGTGGTCTTTATCACTTTTCTGTTCCATTATTTCACTACTCTCATTTTAAAGAACTTACTCCTGATGTCCAACCTGATTCTTCTCTGCTCTAGTTTGAACTCCTTGTGCTATGCCCTTTTAAACAGTTCCTCTCCAGATTTCCTGTAGGTCCCCTTGTGAGAGTGAAATGCTTCTATGAGGTCTTTCTGTAGCCTTCTCTTCTTTAAGCTTGTGTTGGTTTGAGCTAATTGGAGAATTTGAGTTAGAAATTAGACTATTGGCTGAGAGAGGTAAACACAGTGTGTCACTTCACCCAGACCTTTACAGAGAAAGAAAAAAAAGTTGTTTTTAAGAACTGTTCTGAAAACAATCAGATAGCAGACGGCTTCTGACCATTAGGTGCTGCGGCTGCTTCTCTTGCATGGTCTCCTTTCCCTTTCTCTCGGTAGCTAATTCAGAGTAAAACTACTAACTCCTTTCTATCACTAATCTCCCTGGCCGATCTACTTCAGCTTATCTGCAGCATCAATAGGTGGTGAGATAAGACTGGGGAAGGGGGGAAAGGTGGTGGTGGTGGGGGTTTGGTTACCCTCTCTTGGTGATTTTGGTCTCTGGGAGGGATGTGGTGTCTGTATTACCTTTTCACTGTATATACCTGTAAATATCTGTTATATCTTGTAAATATTTGCTTGTATACTGTGCGTTGCTGTAAATGTAAAGCTTCATTTATTAACTTCCAGTGTTCTTCTGAGTCTTAGCCGGGGTTTATAAAAGGTGGGGGGGCAGGTAACTGCTAAACAACTACATTTTTAATTGGCTTACCCAACATGAGGCTTGAGGTTTTATTACATCTGTTTGACTATTGATTAAATCCTGGAAGTTAAAAATTAAGCTGATCTGGGTACTGTGTTCAGTTTTTTTTGTCTTCGATTTTCTGGTTTTTGCACAGATGGCTTGTGGCAACAATTGGTACCTATATTTGGAATATGGCATGGTGGAAGTTTAAAAAGGTGATTTGGGATTACGGGGACTATTTTTTTGGCTACGTAGGGTTAAATCTAACTGAATTAGTTTCCAATGCTGTTTTTGATGCTTTTAATAAATCAGGAAATATTAGCAGCCAAATTAGTTACTCAACTGCATTGGCAAGGGTAATAATGCCCCAAACTACGATTCATGACCCCTGTGAGGATTTCTATTCAAGGTCCACGGTGGTATATTTAACCTGTTTGATTGTTTTTTCGTTAATTATGAATTTAATATTAATTTCGGCTCTGGGACTAAAAACTTCTTCTGTGACTTTAAAAAAACAGATTGATCAGGCCAGGAAACGTAAACATCAAAATTCATCGGTACAAACAATAGAGTCTGGTTGCACACCCGGACAATGTTTACATGAATGTCACGGGATTGTTTACATTAAAAAGGCACAGAGTTCCCAAACAGAAGTCGACTCTGATAAGCCGCCTTCGGCAAGTAGTTCAGCAGCTCAGACAGTAAATTCTGATTGTAATGCAAAAGACAATGTAGATGCCAATGTTCAGGTTCCCCAAAATTCTGACCAACCACAAGCTCCATCTTCTGTTAAACTAGCCCCTGCAAAAGTTAAAACCAAAGTTGGATCAAAAAATGGGTCAAAAGAGGAACTAAGTAGTGGTGCTTCTCCATCTGATTTTCCACAGGAGGAAGAGGAAAAAGTTAGCTTCAAAGATTTGACTGGTTTGCTTAGGTCTAAATATGAGGACAATGCAGCATTAGTTAAAAGAACAGATGACGGCTCTCAGGAAATTGAGAATGCTTCTAGAAGAGTATTGTATGGCCATCTACCAACAGATCAGCCAGGAGAAGAGGAGGTGGATGACATCCAAGGTTCTAATGATCCCCTCAGAGAGGTCAGGGAAGTTAGAAAGGAATACTCAAGGGAATCAGGAGAGCCAATCCTAAACTGGCTGGTGAGATGCCGTACTATTGGTGCAAATGCCCTACAGGTAGGAGACAAGTCTGCAAAGCAGCTAGGCCCACTTGCAAAGGAGAGTGCAGTGAACAAACACCTGGCAGCTGATCTGGGTGTGGTTAGTTTGTGGACACATCTTCTATTGGATGTAGGTATGAGAAACACCTCCCGAGATGACTTGCCATGGGTAGCTAGGAAGTGGAACACAGTTGAGCAGGGAATTAAGCTTCTGAAGGAGTTTGCTGTGAAGGAAGTGCTTTATGTAAATCATGCCATACATGAGCCTGATAA
>VWZI01004894.1:0-12917 GCA_013396835.1 Psilopogon haemacephalus
AGTATGTAAAATGCTTAGAGAATCACATGGGGGAGAAAAAAAACCTAAAAACTCATTTACATTAGTAATTATGACTTTTTTTTATTATTAGTATTTAAAATGCTTGGAGAATCACGTGGGGGAGGGAAAAAAAAAAAAATCAGTTTGCAAGAAGCCACAAAGTTGGCAGAATTTTTCCCAAAGGGGTGGTGAGTCAGGAGAAGTTTTGATAAGAGGAGTTGCAGTGGGAGCTGGGAAGGAATAATTCATTGAAGGCCATCCAAGAATTTTCTGCTGTGGAAAGCTGGGGAGTAAATTACCCAAGCCACAATCTGAGTTCAAAGAGAGTCTCAGGGCTGTGAGTCAAACCAGCTTTGGGACAGCCAGCTCCATGGTCCTCTGTCTAGAATTGTCCCACCCTTCCATCGTGGTTCCATCATGGTTTGGGAGTTACCTGTTCCAACCACACAATGAATCCACCCAGACTAGACTCAGCCAGCTGGAAGTTAAGGGATGAAGCTTTGTAGGCACAGCTCAGCACAATGCACAAGCAGAGATGTACAAGATATTGCAAGTATTTACAGCTATCTACATTAAAAGGGGACTAGAATAGAGTAGAATAGAATAAGAATGGGATAGAATAAGAATAGAATAGAACGGAATGGAATAGAATGGAATAGGATAGGAGAAGAATAAAGTAGAATAGAATAGAATATAGTAGAGTAGAATAGAAGAATAGAATCACAGAATTTCTTAGATTGGAAAAGACCTTCAAGATCATTGAGTCAATAGAATAGAACGGAATACAATAGAATAGGAGCAGAATAAAGTAGAGTAGAGTAGAGTAGAGTAGAGTAGAGTAGAGTAGAATAGAATAGAATAGAATCAAATCACAGAATTTCTTAGATTGGAAAAGACCTTCAGGATCATTGAGTCAATAGAATAGAATGGAATACAATAGAATAGGAGCAGAATAAAGTAGAATAGAATAGAATATAGTAGAATAGAATAGAATAGAATATAGTAGAATAGAATAGAATAGAATAGAATAGAATAGAATAGAATAGAATAGAATAGAATAGAATCACAGAATTTCTTAGATTGGAAAAGACCTTCAAGATCATTGAGTCTATAGAATGGAATAAGCCAGGTTGGAAGAGACGTCCAAGCTCATCCAGTCCAACCTATCCACCAGCCCTAGCCAATGACACTCAATGCCCATCCAGGCTTTGTTTCAACACCTGCAGGGATGGGGACTCCACCACCTTCCTGGGCAGCCCATTCCAATGCACAACACCACTCCCAGAAATCAGAATCCCCAAGAGGGGCTCCCAACCACCCTTCCACCTTTTTTCCCTCATCCACCCTTATCCCAGAATCTGCCTTAGGTGCAAGGTGAATTGGAAGGATCACACAAGGGGAGTGAGAAGCAGAATTCATTAGTTGGGTTCCACAGATCCAAGCAGAAGCCAGGGAGAAAGAGGCACAGACACCAACAGACTCCACAGACAGGCAGACTCTGCCTTACTTACGTTTGTGTCCTTGCTTTTATACATCTCAACAAACCTATGGGTGCAGTAGACATCAGCAGTGTTTGCTTTTTCACAGCCTATCCTCTAACTTTTCTCATTAGAACATTCCACTTAGCCTCAAACCAGCACAGGTCTCCAAAGCACCATTCTTAAAGCCCATGGGAATAAACAGAAGCATTTTGCTTGGCTGTGGCCATCCCTCTGGCTTTATTTCCCCTCCTTTATTAACCAACAGGCAGGTAAGAAGGAGCTGTGGTTCCTTGCCACCAGTGCTGCTTCCAGACAGCTGAGAAGCTGAGTGCTGTTGTTGCTAATTCACAAAGCAGGGGGGAATTTTGGTCGACCTTTCTGTGTGCTGGTAGATCACAGATGGGTCTGCAGGTGCTTTGGAGGGGCTCCTGGCATTAGGTTAAGTTGCCAAGAGCTGTACCACCTCTTGTTTTTAATTAGGTATCAAAGGCTGTAAGTGGTTGTTCTGTTTCAGTCCCACACTGAGGAGAGAGTGAGAAGAATAATCAGGAAGCTTTGCCCTGCAGCATAGTGAAGAGAAGCCTTATGAGTGACATGATAGGATTATTGATGGGAATGATACCTGGGGAAAGGAGAGCATGAAAAGATTCCAGCAGCTGCTGGTGAATGCAAGATTCATCTCCAAATCTCACTCAAATTAGTGTAAACCCAAGAGTGGCTTCCCCGTGGTAGAAATTCTCCTGTACAGGTGCACTTAGAAGCAAGAGAATTTGGTGCTTTGAGGGAAAAATGTGTCTGTCAAGATTACACAGGGTAAAAAAGAAAATAAAACCATAGAATGCTTTGGGTTGGAAGGAACCACAAAGGTCATAGAATCATAGAATTGTCAGGGTTGGAAGGGACCTCAAGGATCATCCAGTTCCAACCCCCCTGCCATGGACAGGGACATCTCATTCTAGATCAAGTTGCCCAGAGCCACATCCAGCCTGGCCTAAAAAACTTCCAGGGATGAGGCTTCCACCACCTCTTTGGGCAACCTGTTCCAGGCTCTCACCACACTCATGCTGAACAACTTCTTCCTGACATCTAATCCTTTAGCTTGGGTCATCTTGTTTCAATCCTCTGCCAAGATCTCCCAAGTTGCTCAAGACCCCATCCAACCTTGCTTTGAATATTTCCATGGTTGGAGCCTTCAGATCCTCTCTGGGAATGGAATGGAATATAATGGAGTGGAATGGAATAGAATAGGATGGAATGGAATAGAAATAGAATGGAATGGAATAGAAGAGAATGGAATGGAATTGAATGGAATAGAAATAGAATGGAATAGAATGGAATGGAATGGAATAGAAATAGAATGGAATGGAATAGAAGAGAATGGAATGGAATAGAAATAGAATGGAATAGAGTGGAATGGAACTGAATAGGATAGGATAGAATAGAATAAAGTGGAATAGAAATAGAATAGAGTGGACTAGAAATGGAATAGAATGGAATAAAGTGGAATAGAATAGAATGGAGTAGAACAGAATATAATGGAGTAGAGTGGAATAGAATAGAATAGAATGGAGTGGAATACAAACAGAATAGAATGAAGTAGAATGGAATAGAATAGAGTGGACTAGAGTAAAGTAGAATAAAATCATAGAAATGTGTCATTTGGAAAAGACCTCCAAGATCATCAAATACAATGATCAGCCTAACACCACCATGGTCATGAAACCATGTCCCAAAGGTGCCATGGCCACACCTTTCTTGAACATCTCCATGGACAGTGACTCCATCCCCTCCCTGGGCAGCCTCTTGCAATGTCTGTCCACAGATGCCAGAGAAAAGTTTCTTTTAAGTCAGGTTTTTTTTATTTCTCACAACTTCAGGAGGCCTCACCAGCCTCCTGGGGAAGAATTTCATCTTGATGTCTAACCTAAATCCACCTTCTGCCACTTTGAAACCATTACTGCTTGTCCATGCCTTGGTAACGAGTCCCTCTCCAGCTGTCTTGGAGACCCTCTTCGAATACTGGCAGGGTGCTCCACAGGTTTCCTGGGGTTTCTGCAAATCCAGAGGGTAGCTGCTGAGCTTTGTCAGTCCATAGAAAGGCCTTTGGTGACCTCTTCCTTGAGAAATGAACAATTAATACTCTTAATCGTTCCCCTAAGTTATTAATTGCCGTTGCTTAGTCCTTCCTGTTAACCCCCAGCCAGCCTAAGCAGCCTGTGTGAGACCAGACCAAATGTGCTCAATTAATCTCTATCCCCTCTCCAACTTTCATCCTCAGCTTGTTAGTCCTCTCAGTGCACCCAGCCTGACTTCATTAGGAGAATCTTATCAAGTTTAACTCGCAAAAGCCAGCAGAGACCTCTCATGGTGCCCCCTTCACAAGCTATTAGTCACGCAGTTTGTCTTGGAGGCACAAAGACCTCTTCACTTCCAGCCTTCAGTGAGATGAATAAATGATTAAACAAAAAAGAAAAAAAAAAAAAAGCCATGTCTGGCTTGATTTAGTTATTTTTAATATTTAACTGCCTGCCCTGGGAAAGATTCCTTTTAAAAAAGGGGGCATTTTTTTCCCCCCTTCCCTTGGGGGAAGGAGGGGATCTGCTTTGCAGTGATGAGCTGAGGAAGTCTTCCAATTCATTGAATCATAGAATGATTTAGGTGGGAAGGGAGCTCAAAGCTCAACCAGTTATGACCCCCCTGTGCCATAGGCAGGGACATCTCCTACTAGAACAGGTCGCTCAAGGTCTCATCCAACCTGGCCTTGAACACCTGCAGGGAGGTTGTGGAGCACAGAAGCACAGAATGTAAATCTTGGATCACACTGGAGCACAGAAGCATGGAATGTGAATCTTGGATCACACTGGAGCACAGAAGCGTGGGATGTGAATCTTGGATCACCTTCTGTGCTCCACAAACTCCCTGAGCAACCTGTGCCAGTGTCTCAGCCACCTTCACTGCAAACAAACAACTTCTTCTTCCTAACATCCAGTTCAAATCTGCCAGAGTGGAGGCAGAAGAAATCTCACAACACTTAAATGGGAGAGGGCAGATAAAGGGTTACTATTTGTCATCCTCCTCTGGCACTGGGCCTCCTTAGACCATCACACATCACTCCTCAGGGTGCTTTTACATTAAATGTTTCCAAACGTTTGTTTCTCAGCCTTCAGATGCAACTTGGACTGGAAAGGAGTTAAAAAAAAAAAAAAAACAACCCAAAAACCAACAACCCAACCAAACTGTCATCAGCACAAGCAGCAAGCCCTAATCTTCTCCTTTTTTTTCTTCTTTTACAGATTAAAAGTTGCCTAATTTTTCCAAGGAGCCTCCTTGTCCTCTGCAGTTCAACTCCTCTCCTCTGACCCCGGCAGGTGAAGATGAGGTTGCTATGGGAGGTGCTGGTGCTGCAGTCGTTCATGGTGTGCCTTGCAGGTAAGGTGCCCCTGAAAAGCTGCTCAGGATTGCCTCTCTGCTTCACACTAATGCCAAAGTGCTCTGCGTGTAGTACATGTCCAGTTTTGGTGCTGCTGGGTTTGACTTGTCACTGGGAGAGGGGGGAAAACGAATCAATTATTTGCATTGAGCTGCTTGGGAATCTTTTGGGATGGTGTAAAAGCCTCAGAAGGTCCCCACCCAAAGTTGATGTGCCTTAAGTGAAAGATGCCAACGTTCTGGCCCATACCTCCTTAAGTACTGCTAGTGGATTCTAGTCAAGAATCTGCTCATCGTTGTTAATGGTGTATTAATTCTGGGTGCTTTACTCACACCTCCAAAATCTGCTGGAAAATCTGCTAGACTTTGTCAGAAGTTGTGCTCCCAAACTCAACTATTTCAGTTCATCCTAGCCAAGAATCTCCTCATCGTTCTTAAAGTTGTGTTAATTCTGGATGCTTCACTCACACCACCAAAATCTGCTTGAAAATCTGCTAGACTTTGTCAGAAGTTGTGCTCCTAAACGCCACTGTTTCAGTTGATCCTAGTCAAGAATCTGCTCATCATAATTAAAGATATATTAATTCTTGGTACTTTACTCCCACCATTAAAATTTGGTAGACTGATGGAAATTGTGCTCCTAAACTCCACTATTTGAGTTCATCTTAGTCAAGAATCCGCTCATCATTGTTAATGGTGTATTAATTTTGGATGCTTTACTCACACCACCAAAATCTGCTTGAAAATCTGCTAGACTTTGTCAGAAGTTGTGCTCCCAAACTCAACTATTTCAGTTCATCCTAGTCAAGAATTTGCTTATCATAATTAAAGATTTATTAATTCTATGTACTTTACTCACACTGTTAAAATTTGTTAGACTGATGGAAATTGTGCTCCTAAACTCCACTGTTTCAGTTCATCCTAGTCAAGAATCTGCTCATCGTTGCTAATGGTGTATTAATTCTGGATGCTTTACTCACACCACCAAAATCTGCTTGAAAATCTGCTAGACTTTGTCAGAAGTTGTGCTCCCAAACTCAACTATTTGAGTTCATCCTAGTCAAGAATCTGTTCATCGTTCTTAAAGCTGAATTGTTCTTAAAGTTGTATTAATTCTGGATGCTTTACTCACACCACCCAAATCTGCTTGAAAATCTGCTAGACTTTGTCAGAAGTTGTGCTCCCAAACTCAACTATTTCAGTTCATCCTAGTCAAGAATTTGCTTGTTGTTGTTAAAGCTGTGTTAATTCTGGTTGCTCTATTCACACCATGAAAATCTGCTTTAAATTTTGCTGGGCTTAGTCAGAAGTTGTACTCCCAAACTCCACTGTTTCAATTAATTCTAGTTGAGAGTGTGGACATTGTTAAAGTTGTATTAATTCTGGATGCTTTATTCACACTGTTAAAATTTGCTGGGCTTTGTCAGAAGTTGTGCTCCCAAACTCAACTATTTCAGTTCATCCTAGCCAGGAATCTCCTCATCATTCTTAAAGTTGTGTTAATTCTGGATGCTTTACTCACACCATCAAAATCTGCTTTAAATTTTGATAGACTTACTCAGAAATTCTGTTGCCCCAACTCCACTATTTCAGTTCATCCTAGCCAAGAATCTGCTCATCGTTCTTAAAGTTGTGTTAATTCTGGATGCTTCACTCACACCACCAAAATCTGCTTGAAAATCTGCTAGACTTTGTCAGAAGTTGTGCTCCCAAACTCAACTATTTGAGTTCATCCTAGTCAAGAATCTGCTTATCATAATTAAAGGTGTATTAATTCTTGGTACTTTACTCACGCCATTAAAATTTGGTAGACTGATGGAAATTGTGCTCCTAAACTCCACTGTTTCAGTTCATCCTAGTCAAGAATATGCTCATCATTGTTAAAGTTGTATTAATTTTGGATGCTTCACTCAGACTACCAAAATGTGCTTTAAATTTTGCTGGGCTTAGTCAGAAGCTGTGCTCCCAGACTCCACTATTTCAGTTCGTCCTAGTCAAGAATCTGCTTATCATTGTAAAGGTTGTATTAATTCTGGATGCTTTACTCACACCATTAAAATTGGCTGGACTTAGTCAGAAGTTGTGCTCCCAAACTCAACTATTTCAGTTCATCTGAAACAAGAATCTGCTCTTTGTTGTGAAAGTTGTGTTAATTCTGGATGCTCTACTAATGCCAGGAGTTTTCACAAGCCCAAGTGCTGGGCTCTGCACTTTGGCCACAACAACTCCAAGCAGTGCTACAGCCTGGGGACAGAGTGGTTGGAGAGCAGCCAGGCAGAGAAGGCAGTGTGCCAAGGGCAGCTGAGTGTGAGCCAGCAGTGTGCCAAGGGCAGCTGAGTGTGAGCCAGCAGTGTGCCCAGGGCAGCTGAGTGTGAGCCAGCAGTGTGCCAAGGGCAGCTGAGTGTGAGCCAGCAGTGTGCCCAGGGCAGCTGAGTGTGAGCCTGCAGTGTGCCCAGGGCAGTGAGTGTGAGCCAGCAGTGTGCCCAGGGCAGTGAGTGTGAGCCAGCAGTGTGCCCAGGGCAGTGAGTGTGAGCCTGCATTGTGCCCAGGGCAGTGAGTGTGAGCCAGCAGTGTGCCCAGGGCAGCTGAGTGTGAGCCAGCAGTGTGCCCAGGGCAGCTGAATGTGAGCCAGCAGTGTGCCCAGGGCAGTGAGTGTGAGCCAGCAGTGTGCCCAGGGGCTGAGTGTGAGCCAGCAGTGTGCCCAGGGGCTGAGTGTGAGCCAGCAGTGTGCCCAGGCAGCCAAGAAGGCCAATGGTATCCTGGCTTGTGTCAAAAATGCTGTGGCCAGCAGGAGCAGGGAGGGGATTGTGCCCTTGGACTTGGCTGTGTTGAGGCCACACTTGAGTGTTCTGTTCCGTTTTGGGCACTACAATACAAGAGAGCTGTGGAGGTGCTGGAGTAGGTCCAGAGGAGGGCAACAAAGCTGGGGAAAGGTCTGGAGGATAAATCTGATTAGGAGTGACTGAGGGAGATGGGGATGGTTAGTGTGAGGAAGAGGAGGCTGAGGGGAGAGCTCATTGCTGTCTAGAGATACCTGAAGGGACATTGTGGAGAGGCTGCTGCTGGGCTCTGCTCATAGGGAATGGGAGACAGAACAAAGGGGAATGGCCTCAAGCTGAGCCTGGGGAGGTTTAGATTGAACATTAGGAAAAAGTTTTTCCTGGAGAGAGTGGTCAGGGACAGGAAGGAGCTGCCCAGGGAGGTGGTGGAGTCCCCCAGCCTGGCTGTGTTTCAGGGTGGTTTGGATGTGGTCCTTGGGGCTACGGTTTAAGGTGAACCTTGTAGAGTAGGGTTCTGCTTTGGGCTTGGTGATCCTGAGGGGCTTTGCCAGCCTGGGATGTTGCTGTGGTTTCTGTGATGCAAAGTTGTTTTCCCATCTTCTCTGCTGAGTGTTTCAATGCTCAATTAAACCTACGTGGAGGAAAGCTTCAAATCCCATTAGGAGGATGCTCTGTTACAGCTGAGGGCTCGCTCCATTTCACAAATAATTAGAATAACATATTTCAGGGCTATAACCATCTTCTGTAACTGCCCTTGTTTAACAGCTTCTTCCCAGCGAGTTTTCAGCGTTCCCAGCGAGATGAAATTTCCCAGGAATGTGCCTTTTTTTTTTTTTTGTTTTGTTTTGTTTTGTTTTCCCCTGGAGGCCAAACACTTTTGCAGGCTTTTCAGATCTGCTGGGGGGCAGCAAAGCCCTGCTGACATTATAGAGTCAGAGAATGGTTTAGGTTGGAAGGGAGCTCAAAGCTCAGCCGGTTCCAACCTGTCCTGTGCCATAGGCAGGGACACCTCCCACTAGAACAGGTCACTCAAGGTCTCATCCAGCCTGGCCTTGAACACCTCCAGGGAGGTTGTGGATGTTATGCTTTAATTCAGGTTTATGCAACTTCAGTGTTCATCTTGGACTGCTCTCATTGATCTGCTGCTTGGCACTCAGGATATTTTACTGCTTTGTTTGGCAACTGGGTGGGGGGGGGTTTCTTCCTTTTTTCTGTGTGCATGTTGTCGGGGTGGTTTTTTTCTGTGGGGTTGTCTTTTTGTTGTTTTGTTGTTTGGTGGTGGTGTTTTGGTTTGTGGTTTTTTTGTTTGTTTTTTTTTTTGTTTGGTTGGTTGGTTGTTTGGTTTGGTTTGGTTTTTTTTTCCCAGCATTTTAGGTTATCCTTCCCCTGTACTTGGCACTGGTCAGGCTACATCTTGAGTGCTGTGTCCAGTTCTGCTCTCTTAAATTCAAGAGAAATGTTGTGGTGTTGGAAGGTGTCCAGAGAAGGGTAGCAAGGCTGGGGAGGGTCCTGGAGCACAGATTGCCCAGGGAGGTTGTGGCTGCTCCCTCCCTGGAGGTGTTCAAGGCCAGGCTGGATGAGGTCTTGAGCATCCTGATCTAGTGGGAGGTGTCCCTGCCTATGGCACAGGGGGGCTGGAACTGGATGATCTTTGAGGTCTCTTCCAACCTAAGCCATTCTATGATTCTATTCTATTCTATTCTATTCTATTCTATTCTATTCTATTCTATTCTATTCTATTCTATTCTATTCTATTCTATTCTATTCTATTCTATTCTATTCTATTCTATTCTATTGCCTTCCATTCTACTTCTATCCTATTTTATGCTATCCTATTCTGTCCTATTCTGTCCTATTCTATTCTATTCTATTCTATTCTATTCTATTCTATTCTATTCTATTCTATTCTTATCATGGCGTTGACTTTCCTCTGCTTAGCTCTACTGAACATAAAGCCACTTTCATTCTGGTACTTAGGGGTGCCTGTTTTTGAAATTGGGTCCCAAGTCTTTCTAAATGTGCTATGACAGTTTCTGAGCTGGCAGAAAATTGGATGCAGAGAGAAATCCTGCAATGCAGTGCCACACGTGCTCCGGGAGCTGCAACCCTGGAGAGGTTAGGCTGCTGGCATCCATGAACCCTCAGCCTTTCTTTAAAGCAAATAAAGGTAAGAGTGGAAGCCCAAAAGCATGAAAAATAGGATTTGGAATGGAACAGAATGGAACGGAATGGAATGGAGTAGAATAGAATAGAATAGAATAGAATAGAATGGAGTAGAATGGAACGGAATGGAACGGAATGGAACGGAATGGAATGGAATAGAATTAGAATAGGATAGGATGGAATGGAATGGAATAGAATAAGAATAGAATAGAATAGAATAGAATAGAATAGAATAGAATAGAATAGAATAGAATAGAATAGAATAGAATAGAATAGAATAGAATAAGAATAGAACAGAATAAGCCAAGATGGAGGAGACCTTCAAGCTCATCCAGTCCAGTCTATTCACCCAGCCCTATCCAATGCCACTAAGTGCTCCATGAAGGCTTTGCTTGAACACCTCCAGGAATGGTGACTCCACCACCTCCCTGGGCAGCCCATTCCAATGCCAATCACCCTCTCTGGGAAGAACTTCCTCCTAACATCCAGCCTATGCATCCCTTGGGACTTCTGTCCTTAATCCATTGCAAAACATCTAGAGCAAGCATAATTAAATTTCAGGCAAATGTGTCTGGAGGCTTCTCCTTATCTTAGAATTATAGAATGGTTTAGATGAAGGGGACCTCAAGGGTCATTCAATTCCAAACCCCTGCCATAGGCAGGGACACCTCCCACTAGAACAGGTCACTCAAAGCCTCATCCAGCCTGGCCTTGAACACCTGGGCACACAGGAACAGGAGGAATGGGTTTAAAGTGGCAGAGGGGAGATTGGAAGTGGATGTTAGGAGGAAGTTCTTGACAGTGTGGGTGGTGAGACACTGGCACAGGCTGCCCAGAGAGGTTGTGGAGTCTCCTTGTCTGGAGCCTTTCAAGGCCTGTCTGATGTGTTGCTGTGTGCCCTGAGCTAGACTGGATGGTCCTGCTCTGGCAGGGGGGTTGGATAGAATCATAGAATGATAGAATGGTTTAGGTTGGAAGGGACCTCAAAGCTGAGCCAGTTCCAACCTCCATAGGGACAGGGACTTGATGAGCTCTTTGGGTCACTTCCAACCCCTGACGTCCTCTGATCCTTTGCTTCTATCCCAGCAGATGTAGGTTAGGCACAAAAGGAATTCTGCTCGTTCCATGTCTGGAGATAAATAATGAAGCCCTTTAAGCACTGCTGTATATATTCAGTGGTGATCCTCTCCAAACAAAGCAGCAGTTCCATTTGTTCAGCAGGTTTTGCTGGGTCATTCCCACGGCTGCTGCTTTGATGTTCATGGGGAGCTGGAAAGTGATTAATCTGCAGCAGCTGCATAATTAATTATTGTATATTTTGGTCAGCTCTGCAGCTCTTTGCATTTCTGGACCCGGCTGCCTAATTGATGTTTGCACAGCACTTGGGGCAGAGAAAGCTCCCAAGGACTCCTGTTAATATGCTCCCTCCTCAAACGTGGCCCAGCCCTTAGCTTTGTGGCTGCTTAACTGGGGAGCATCTCTACAACTACCTGAGGGGAGGTTGTAGCCAGGTGGGGTTGGGCTCTTCTGCCAGGCATCCAGGGACAGAACAACAGGGCACAGCCACAAGCTGTGGCAGTGCAGGTACAGGCTGGATGTTGGGAAGAAGTTCTTCCCAGCAGGAGTGATTGGCACTGGAATGGGCTGAATGGGGAGGTGGTGGAGTCACCATCACTGGAGGTGTTTAAGAAGAGGCTGCATGAGGCACTTGGTGCCATGGCTTAGTTAATTAGAAAGGACAGGTGAGAGGTTAGACTCAGTGGTCTTAGAATCTTTTGCAACCTGCTTAATTCTGTGATCCTGAGATATTAGAATCATAGAATCAGTCAGTGTTGGAAGGGACCACAAGGATCAGCCAGTCCCAACCCCACTGCCATGCCCAGGGACACCCTACCCTAGAGCAGGCTGCCCACAGCCTCTGCCAGCCTGGCCAAAAACACCTCCAAGGATGTGACCCCAAACACCTTCCTGCAGGGGCAACCCATTCCAGGCTCTCACCACTCTCATGCTCAACAACTTCTTCCTCACATCCAATCTGAATCTCCCCACCTGCAGCTTTGCTCCATTCCCCATGTAGGGTCACACTACAGCAGCTTGCTCAGAATGATGATATCACAGGATCACAGGCTCTCAGGATGTCAGGGGTAGGAAGTGACCCAAAGTCCTCATCCAGTCCAAGCCCCCTGCCAGAGCAGGACCATCCAAGCTAGCTCAGGGCACACAGCAACACATCCAGACAGAGTCTGCAAAGGCTCCACACAAGGAGACTCCACAACCTCTCTGGGCAGCCTGTGCCACTGCTCTGGGACCCACACAGGCAAGAAGTTGCCTCTTGTGTTGAGCTGCAACCTCCTGTGCTGCAGCTTCCATCCATTGCTCCTTGGCCTATGGCAGGGAGCAGTGAGCAGAGCCTGTCCCCCCCCTCCTCACCCCCAGCCCTCACACACTTACAAACATTGATTCAATCCCCTCTCAGGCTTCTCTTCTGCAGCCTAAGCAGCCCCAGGTCCCTCAGCCTCTCCTCCCCAGGCACTGCTGCAGTCCCCTCAGCATCCTCACAGCCCTCCCCTGGACCCTCTCCAGCAGGTCCCTGTCCCTCTGCAACTGGGGAGCCCAAAACTGAAGCCAGTACCAGGGCAGAGTAGAAGGGGACCTGATGGTCCCTTTTTATTGTGCTCCAGTACAGCTTTGGCCTTCCTGGCCACCCAGAAACATCTGCTGCCCTCTTCAGCTGTCCACTGGCTGTCAGGAGTGCTCCAGGTCTGGCAAGATCTGGGCTATTAAATAGGACAAATGCTTATGGATTGGAGTGCTCCAAGCCAGTTTGATGGTGAGCAGGCGAGCGAGCAGGGCTGCTGCTGATAAATATTGCTGTTAATGAGCAGAGCAGAGGATGCTGTAGAGCAGCTTCATTCATCTGAACATTGTTTAATGCAGGCTCCTTGAAGCGTTTGTCAAATGCTCTGGCAGCCTGTGCCCTGAAATTAAGGATACACCCACGGCAGGCTGCACTGCCTCATTAGTGAGAGCTTTAGAGAGGTTTTGGGTTTTTTTTTTTTTCCCC
>VWZI01004894.1:57242-77419 GCA_013396835.1 Psilopogon haemacephalus
CCCCCCCCCCCCCCGCCATCTTTTGACATAAACCCTGGCTAGGAACTCAGAACAGCTGGAAGTTGATAAATGAAGCTTCACATTTACAGCAATGCACAATATCCAAGCAGATATTTACAGTGTATAACAGATATTTACAGATATATACAGTGAAAAGGTAATACAGAAACACCACAGCCCTCTCAGAGACCAAAATCCCCAAGAGGGGTAACCAACCACCCCCTACCACCTTTCCCCCCTTCCCCAATCTTATCTCACCACCTGTTGATGCTGCAGATGAGCTGAGGTAGATTGGCCAGGGGGGTTAGAAGTAGCAAAGAAGTTAGCTGATTCTTACTAATTCTACTACAAAAAAGCAGAGACAAAAGGACCCATGCAAAAGAAGCAGCCACAGCCCAGTGAGGCCTGAAGCCATCTGACTATCTATGTTTGGGTTACAATACTTAAAACATTTTTTTTTCTCTTTCTCAGTAGAGCTCTGAGTGAAGTGCCATCCTGTGTTTTCCTCTCACAGCCAATAGTCTAATTTCTCACTCAAATTCTCCAATTAGTTCAAACCAGCACATCCTCTGATCGATTTATCTACTCAAATTAATCCTCTGAAGGTGGCTTTGGGGGGAGATTTTGATGTTTTACGCTCTAGAAATAGTTCTTCCTGGGTTGAGCTGTTTCTTTTTTTTGCTGTGTAGAGGAATCCCAGTTCCTCACCTCACGGGAGGCTGCAGTGAGGTGGGGATTGATCTCTTCTCCCTAATATCAAGTGATGGAACAAGGTGAAATGGCCTAAAATCGGGCCAGGTGAGTTTTAAGTTGGAGATTGGGGGAAAAAATCTTTGCTGGAAGGTGGTCAGGCACGGGAACAGGCTGCCCAGGGAGGTGGTGGAGTCTCCATCCCAGGAGGTGTTCTAAAAAGGTGTGGCCGTGGCATGTGGGGGCACAGCTTAGTGGCCTGGGCACTTGGGGCCATGGTTCAGTGGCCACAGTGGTTCTAGATCACCACTTGGACTCAATGATCTTGGGGATGTTTTCCAACCAAAACAGTTCTATGATCCTGTGATTTGGTGCTCTCCTGGGTCAGATCTTAACTCTGGCACAAGTCTATATTTGCCCCCTGCTCTCCCCTGACCTGCCTGCCCAAGGTTCCCAACCTGGCACTCAGCTGAAACCACACAAATATTCAAGACTTTCCACTAAGGCAGAGGGTAGGAAAAGCTGCTCCAGCGATGACAAGATTAGAAATCATCTTGATAGTGAAGGCAGGAGGGCTCTTGATGGCTCTCACCAGTAAAGAGTCAAGAACTCTTTAAGCTGAAGGCATCATGAGCCCAGAAGCACGTAGCTTATAGACTAGCGATGAAAATATTTAACCTGAAAATTAGAGGGTTCTTAGCAATTAAACTAATTCCAGCATCCAGCAGAAAAGTAGGTGCCAAAAGCCTTCTGGCTTCAAGGGCTTGTGTTTATGAGTGGGACTACATAACCTCTTGGTGTAAGGAAGGATGGGATAGGGACTATTGATCCAGAAAGACCTTCCCAGGTCTAGAATCATAGAATCAGTCAGGGTTGGAAGGGAGCACAAGGATCAGCCAGGTCCAACTCCCCTGCCATGCCCAGGGACACCCTACCCTAGAGCAGGCTGCCCACAGCCTCTACCAGCCTGGCCAAAAACACCTCCAGGGATGTGGCACCAAACACCTCACTGGGCAACCCATTCCAGGGTCCTGCCACTCTCATGGTGAAGAACTTCCTCCTCGTGTCCAATCTGAATTTCCCCATCTCCAGCTTTGTTCCATTTCCCCTAGTCCTGTCACTACCTGATAGCCTCTATGCTTTCCTGAGCATCCTCTGGTCATTTTGGCATTCCACAGAGGCTGCAAAACCCTTGAGTCTTGCAGAGCTCAAGTGGAGGCTTGGCTGGAAACCTGCTGTGTGCAGATTCATTTCAATGTAAATGCCTCTCAGCCTCCCAGGGCCAGCAATGTTTATTTGCCTGGCACTGGGATGCTTCTGGAGGAAGGAGATAATTGTTCACCGGGAGGAAAATTGAAGAAAATTTAAAACAAATAATTTTTAAAAATAATAAACCCAAACACGAATAAAAAAACAAAACCAAAGGCACAACAAAGCCAACCCTTAACTACTTGCAGGGAACAATCAGCCAGCTGAGAAGTGGTACCTTTGTTTGCTCTGAGCATCCTCTTGACACCAGCATGAGGCTCCTTGTAATGAGATTCCTTATGTGTAAATATGATGATTAGATATTCCTACGTCAACACGATCACCACCCCCCTATAGAAGCCTGAGCAGGCTTTGTGGAATCCTGTTGTTCAAAAAAAAAAAAAAAAAAAAAGAAGAAAAAGAAAGAAGCAAAAGCCAACAAGCTGCAATCAGCCTCCCCCAGACCCCCCAAGCTCTGTAAACGCGAGGGCAGACTACGCTTCCCAAAGTGCCTGGTGGCAGCTGAGGTCGATTACGGTCATGACTTGTTAGAGTATTAACCTAAGAATATGCTTTTTAATTTTATTTTTTTTTTTAGCATAATTAGTGCTGCCCACAAGTGGATCCACTCTAATTCTTGGAGGCTTGTCAGGGTGTCTGGGCACAAGTCTCAGGCAAGCATAGCAAGGTTCAGTCGCGTTAACCTCGCGTACAGATCCGCAGCCGCTCGTGGCGGCATCTCTCTTTTATTTTCCTCTCTGTCCCCCTTGTTTCAGTGCCCAAATCGCTTCCAAAGGTGTCTCGTGGAGCACACAGCAATGTCTAATTAGTCATGTAGAAGATTAAAGCTGCCTCATTTAGCATACAGGGGTTGGTTTTTTGCTGACTCAGAGATTCCAAAGGAATAAATGCGCAACAAAGCGGCGCAGAAAATCCTCCTCCCCATCTGTCTGGAAAGGAAAGAGATTTAATAAGAAAGAAGGAAGGAAAAGGAAGGTCTGGGTAGGAGAAGGCTTCTTGTGGCCTTCCAGGATTTGAAGGGGGCTACAAGAAAGCTGGGGGGGGGGGCTTTTCAGGCTGTCAGGCAGTGATAGGACTGGAGGGAATGGAGCAAAGCTGGAAATGGGGAGAGTCAGAGTGGATGTTAGGAAAAAGCTGTTCAGCATGAGGGTGGTGAAAGATGTCAGGATTTGGAAGAGACCCAAGGAGATCATCGAGTCTAACCCCTCTTGGTCTTCTCTCCTCCAGACTAAGTAGCCTGAGATCCCTCAGCCTGTCCTCATCAGGCATGTGCTCCATCAAACTAATGTCCTATCAGGCTGATAGAACAAAAGAGTGATTTTCACTGTCAGTCTCTAGTAAAGGCTGCCCAGGGAGGGGGTGGAATGCCCATTCCTGGAGGTGTTAACAGTACTGAGGGGTGTGGTGCAGCTTTGGGCTGATCTTTGGACTTAAATGATCTCACAGGATGTTAGGTGTTGGAAGTGACTCAATGAGATCATCGATCATATTTGTAGATCTTTGGATCATCTTTGGACTTAAATGATCTCACAGGATGTTAGGTGTTGGAAGGGACTCAATGAGATCATTGATCATCTTTGTAGGTCTTTGGATCATCTTTGGACTTAAATGATCTCACAGGATGTTAGGTGTTGCAAGGGACTCAAAGAGATCATCCAGTCCAACTGCCCTGCCGGAGCAAGACCAGACAGTCTGTCTCAGGTCACACAGGAACACATCCAGACAGCCCTTGACAGGCTTCAGAGAAGGAGACTCCACAACTTCTCTGGGCAGCCTGTGCCAGTGCTCTAGGACCCTTTCAGTCAAGAAGCTGCCCTTTGTGTTGAGCTGCAATCTCCTGTGCTGCAGCTTCCATCCATTGCTCCTTGGCCTGTCCCAGGAAGCAAGTGAGAAGAGCCTCCCCCCCATCCTGCAACCAGCCCTCAGATATTTATAAACATTTATTAAATCCCTTCTCAGTCTTCTCTTTTCCAGACTAAAAAGCCCTCAGCCTCTCCTCATAAGGCATCTCAAAGGGTTTTTCCCAACCAGAACGACCTCGAGGAGCCCAGCACCAGGTGGTGCCCTGGGAGGAGGTGCAAGTGCATCACTGACACTGGTGGTACCTTCTGCTTGCAGAGCTCAGCTACGCATGGATCTTCAACGAGTACCCAACCTTCGTTCACCAGGACAATCGCCGCTTCGTGTCGCAGGAGACAGGCAACCTCTACATAGCCAAGGTGGAGGCCTCAGATGTGGGCAACTACACCTGTGTGGTGACCAACACAGTGACCAACAGCAGAGTCCTGGGGCCCCCTACCCCCCTCATCCTCAGGAACGACGGTAGGATCTGGAGGAGGGGGATTATAAGGGTTGGGGGTCACAGTGCTTGCTTTTGTTGCCTGCCTCTCACCCAGCAATTGAGCTTATATCAGAGTAAAGAGAGTGTGGTGGCTTGGGAGTTACTCACCCCACACACACAGTCAGCTCACTCAGACTAGACTCAGCCTGCTGGAACTTAAGGAGTGAAGCTTTCCAATCACAGCTCAGCACAGTATACAAGCAGATATTTACAATATATTACAGATATTTACAGCTATATATACAGAAATCCACAAGTTAAAAGTAATGCAGGAACACAATACCCCTCCCAGAAATTAGAGTGCCCAGGAGGGGCTCCCAACCACTCTCCCACCTTCTTTCCAGGCCCTTTTCTTATCCCGGAATCTGCCTTACGTGCAAGGTCGGCTGGAAGGATCAGCAGGGTAGGGCTAGAAGCAGAATGCTTAGTTGGGTTAGACAGATCCAGCTATAAGCCAGGGACAGGCACAGACCTGGACTCCAACAGACATAGAATCAGTTGGGTTGGAAGGGACCACAAGGATCAGCCAGTTCCAACCCCCCTGCCGTGCCCAGGAACATTCTACCCTAGAGCAGGCTGCCCACAGCCTCTGCCAGCCTGGCCAAAAACACCTCCAGGGATCTGGCCCCCAACACCTCCCTGCAGGGGCAACCCATTCCAGCCTCTCACCACTCCCATGCTCAACAACTTCCTCCTCACCTCCAATCTGAATCTCCCCACCTCCAGCTTTGCTCCATTCCCTCTAGTCCTGTCACTCCCTGATAGCCTGAAAAGTCCCTCCCCAGGTTTTTTGTAGCCCCCTTCAGATCCTGGAAGATCACCTGGGAGCCTCCTCTTCTCCAGACTGAAAACAGGCTCACAGGATGTTAGGGTTTCGAAGGGACCCAAGGAGATCATCGAGTCCATCCCCCCTGCCAGAGCAGGACCAGACAATCTAGCACAGATCACAGAGGAACACATCCAACAGCCCCAACTCTTTCAGTCTGTGCTCACAGCAGAGGTGCTGCAGCCCTCGGAGCATCCTCGGGGCCCTTCTCTGCACACCTCCAGCATCTCCACATCCCTCTTGTCCCAGGGGCTCCAGCACTGGATGCAATACTCCAGTTGGGGTCTCAGCAGAGCAGAGTAGAGGGGGAGAATCACTTCCCTGGCCCTGCTGCCCACTCTTCTGATGCAGCCCAGGCTCAGAACACTTTCAGCGATGGTGGAGACCTCTGCTTTAGCTGTGCTTCCAAGTCACAGACAGTGGTGGGATTTACAAAGCTGTGGCCAAGGCTGCTTTTAACCACCACTGGAACAACTCTCAGTACCAATAACTATAAAACAAACAAACGAAAAAAAAGCTGGTGGCACTTAGGCAAAGAGAGGAAACGAAAGAGATTTTAGGGTTTGGCTCTTCTACAGATTTACTCATTTTGTGCTGCCCCAAAAGTGAACAAAAGCACTTTTGTTGTTTGGGTTGCTGCTAGCTGAGGCTGCAAGTCCCAGCAGACTTGGTGCTATTTTTGGTAGTCTGTGGAATAAAGCAGAGAAGAAAGAAGAAAGCCAAAGAGGGTTTCTAAATTTACCCAGACTAGTTGATTCATATCGTTGTCTTTCTTTTTATTTTTGGGTAGCTATAAGGAGGGGAGAAAAAAAAAAAAATCCATTTCCATCTTAATTTCCAATTAAAATGTGTCTGTGTGAAAGGATAGCAGTTAGGCGCTGCTTGATCCAGAAATAGAAATGCATTTGTTAGGAAGTCCTCCTGCAAGAATGTTCATTGTCACCTTGTGATGCCTGAACAAAAAAAAATTCTTGCCTGTAAAATATGGGCTGGCTGCTGCCTGCCTCCTGCGTGTGGCCAGCCCCTCACATGTTGCAGGTGAGGAGCTTGGATGCACTGAGCTTGTGGTAAAGAGTATGAGGTGTTCTCAGCTGAGAATGGAAGGAGAAGGCTTGTTCTGGGAGGGGAGAAAAGTGGCTTTGGTGCCAGCTCTGTGCCTAGAATCCAGTATTTGAAAGAGGGCTACAGGAGGGCTGGGGAGGGACTATTCACAAGGTCTTGTAATGACACGATGAGGAGGAATGGGTCTGAACTGGCAGAGAGGAGATTGAAACAGGATGTTGGGAGAAAGTTCTTAGCAGTGAGGGTGGTGAGACACTGGCACAGGTTGCCCAGGGAGGTTGTGGAGCACAAAAGCACAGAATGGGATCTTTGATCATTGGGCGAGTAAATGATGCACGGAAAAGCTGCATGCGAGCCTGGGATTGCCTGTGAATTGGTGGCCAAGATCCACCCAGGCCTTTAGCATCTTTTTTACGTCCACAGGGGTGATGGGAGAGTACGAGCCCAAAATAGAAGTGCAGTTCCCAGAAACGGTTCCGTCCGCCAAAGGCACAACGGTGAAACTGGAATGCTTCGCCCTGGGGAAGTAAGTTTGGAGCCATTATTTGCTGTTCCTCCAGCTTCTCGCTTTCAGATCACTGTGATCTGCAGTTTTCAGGGTGCTCTTCGTCATTCCCTTTTCCTCAGTGTTAGGAATGATGCAAAATGAACAATGGATGCTAATTTTGGTACCCAGATTGTTCGTGACTGTGAAAGTCGTTTGTCAACATTAAATCTCACCAGAAAGCTTCTGCACAACGTTTGAAATGCACAGCTTGGATATTTATGGGAGCAGGCAGCCTAGAACATTAAACAGTGAGAAAATGCAAACGTTAAACTTAGAACTGGAAAGAGGTTCTTGTGGTCAGTTATACCTCTTGCCCCCTGGGGGGACTCAAGAGGCTCCTTGCTGCTGCTGCTAAGGCAGAAGGCACAACAAAAATCTAGTTACAGAATTTCTTAGAGAAGCTTTCAATATTTACTCACAAAATAGTATCAGGCAGTACCCAAATGCTTGAAAGGAGTTCTATTGGTGTCTTTGACTTGGTTGGGGCAGTACCCAAGGGAAGAGAAAGGGAAGCAGGGAGGGAAGATTGATGGGGTGGGAGTGATGCACTTTTGGTACATGTATGAGGATTATTTATTGTACAAATACAGTATTTGTCATAGAGTGGCTCGGCTTGGAAGGGACCTCCAAACCTCATCTAGTCAAATCCCACCCTGCAGTCAGCAGGGACACCCTCCACTAGAGCAGGTTGCCCAGGGTCCTGTTGAGCCTCACCTGGACTATCTCCAAGGATGGAGCCTCAACTACCTCCCTGGGCAGCCTGTTCCATATATATTAGAGATTCTAGTAGATATATATTATATATATATATATACACGTACATATATAATATTCCCCAGAATAAAATTACTCCAGACCCTGTGCCAGAGTCTTCAGGCTACCCATGTCTTCATCAGCCTCCAAGAACAGCCTCCAAGATGACACAGTCTGAGAGCTGCCCAGCATGGAACCCACAGTTGCCTTTTGTTGTTTGGTTGGTTGGAGGTTTGTAGTTTTTTTCCTACAAGCCTCATTTTGCTTTATTTTTTCTTACTTAGCCCTGTTCCTACCATTAGCTGGAGGAGAGCAGATGGGAAACAGATACCCAGAAAAGCCAGGAGGCACAGATCAAGTGGGCTTCTTGAAATCCCAAATTTTCAGCAAGAGGATGCTGGACTCTACGAGTGTGTGGCTGAAAACGTGAGAGGGAAGAACGTGGCACGAGGACAGTTGACATTTTATGGTAAGCAGGTTGCTGATTTGGGGAGAGGGTTTCTGGTTTCAAGGGCAACACACAGTAAATGTGTAGTGAGGAAGTCACTTTGGAGGATGGCTTCAAAATTGTTTTCTTTGATAAACAGCCCAGCTTTAAAAAAAAAAGAAAGGGAAAAAAAGAAAAAAAAGAAAAAAAAAAAAAGGTGTAAATTAAAACCAAACCTCCTGGAATGGTTCTTGTTCATTGAGAATCAGCAGCTGGACCAAAAGCTGAGTGGTGGAAGGACATTGGTGATGTGAAGGAGATAATTGAGAACATACTTCTGACCATGAGCCAGCAATGTGCTCTTGTGGCCAAGACTGCCAATGCCATTCTGGGGTGTACTGGGGTGTACTGGGGTGTACTGGAAGGGCTGTGGTTTCATAGAATCATAGAATGGGTTAGGTTGGAAGCGACCTCGAAGCTCATCTAGTTCCAACCCCCCTGTGCCATAGGCAGAGATACCTCCCACTAGAACAGGTCACTCAAGGACTCATCCAGCCTGGCCTTGAACACCTCCAGGGAGGAAGCAGCCACAACCTCTTTGGGCAACCTGTGCCAGTGTCTCACCACCCTCACCGTAAAGAACTTCCTCCTAACATCCAGTTTCAATCTCCCCTCTGCCAGTTCAAACCCATTCCTCCTCATCCTGTCATTACAAGACCTTGTGAATGGTCCCTCCCCAGCCCTCCTGGAGACCCCTTCAGATATTGGAAGGCCAGTTATTGGTTTGTAGGTCAAGAGAGGTTCTACTGTTGCTCTGCTCTGCCCTGGTGAGGCCACATCTGGAATATTGTGTCTGGCTCTGGACCCTTCAGTTTAAGAAGCACCTCAGGGAACTGCTTGAGTCCAGTGCAGAGCCACAAAAAATGATGGGGTGGAAGCATCTTCCTTACGAGGAGAGCCTGAGGGAGCTGGGGCTCTTTAGCTCAGAGAAGAGGAGCACTGAGGGCTGCCACCTGTCTGCACAACCCTGTCAGGCTGGCTGCATCCTTTCTGTTGAATTACTCGTGCATTCTTCTCCTCTCCTTTCCTTTCTCCTTCTGCCTGCCTTTTGCTCTTTAGGCTTATTTTTTTTCCTTCTGATCCTGGGGCTCAGCCTCAATCTCTTTCAAATAGATATAGTAATGGGCAAGTCGTTCAGCCTTTCATCTGCCATTAATGATGAATTACACAGCCTGCACTAGGTCATCAGCTGCTAGAAATTGGCTTAGGAACACCGAAATCAATATACACCGACCGAGAATTGGATTCTGTATATGTATTAGTGCCTCATTTGCTTTAGCCTTTTGGCTTGTTGGGAGCTCACAGGCACTTGCAAAGGCCCTCGCAGATTTATTTCTGCTTTATTTCACACGTTGCTCCCATCAGTCTTTGGGCCCCTCGCTCAGCTCTGATGTGATACATCATCGCTGGCTCTTATCATTTCGTTTTGGAATGCCTTTTAGCACATGATTTCTGGTCCAGCTTCCTCCCCATGCCTGTTTTTTTGCCTTTTTGATGTATTGCGACCAAGGACAAGCTCAGTCCGGGTGCTTTGGTCTTACTTTCCTAATCTCTCGCTTTGAGACTGTTGTTTGAGCTGGGGCTAGACTTTTGAGCTGGACCTGTTGTGGCAGGACAAAGGGTGATGGTTTGAACTGAAAGAGGGTGATTTAGAGTAGGTAGAAGGAAGAAATATCATAGAATTAGCCAGGTTGGAGGAGACCTCCAAGCTCATCCAGTCCAACCTAGCATCCAGCCCTATCCAGTGGCATGAAGTGCCCCATCCAGGCTTGCTTGCACACCTCCAGGGATGGTGACTCCACCACCTCCCTGGGCAGCAAATATGCTACAGTGAGGGTGCTGAGACACTGGCCCAGCTTGCCCAGAGAGGTGGGAGCTGCCCCATCCCTGGAACCATTGCAAGTCAGGTTGTTTGGGACTGGGCAACCTGCTCTAGTTGCAGCAGTCCCTGCTGACTGCAGGGAGGTTGGACTGGATGACCTTGAAAGGTCATGAAAATGCCTCGCTATGTGTTGGTGAGACTGGAAGGTGATCAAAGTTAAACAGCTTCCCTGGGATGTGGTGGGGTCCCCATCCCTGGAGGTGTTTAAGAGGAGGCTGCATGAGGTACTTGGTGCCATGGGTTAGTCAATGAGAAGGGTTAGGTGATAGGTTGGACTTGATGACCCTAGAGGTGTTCTCCAACCTGGTTGATTCTGTGATTCTATACTGCTCCATCTTTTGCCTTTCATCCCCCTGAATACAAATTCTGGACAGCTCTCATCTCCTTGGAGGGGATGAACACCTTCCTGGGGGTGTTCAGGGCCAAACTGATGGGGCTTTGAGCAACCTGCTCTACTGGAAGGTGTCCTGCCCGTGGCACGGAGTTGAAACTAGAAAACCTTTAAGGTCCTTTCCAACCCAACCCATTCTATGACTCCATGAATCCCAGCCTCTGCCACTGCCTCTGCTCCCCCTGCACGCTGTTAGTCCTGGTGGAAATGGTGCAGGTTGGCTGCAGGAGGGGGTTGGAACTAGCTGATCTCTAAGGCCCCTTCCAGCCCAACCCATTCTGTGATTTTATGATATTTGTCTTTAAAGCCACCCTGCCATTAGACTCATATTTCTAAGCTTTATAGATCTAAGCTTTATAGCATATGAATATTTTGAGTTACTGGGAATTTTTCTTTATCCAACTCAGATGAACTCTGAATGAGCTTTCTTGTATTTTTAATTTTTTTGTTTTTTTTTACTCCCAGCTGTTAATATTTTTCATTCTCTGGGATGTTTCCAAGGTCAGCCATAAATACTCCAACCAGGTCCAAAATATTTCCACCCCCATCACACCAAATCATTTCTCTTTGGTCACTGAAATGATCTGAAGGACATTTTTGGGCTTTCTTTGTAGAACACTACTACCAGCCCCAAATTAAACCTGGTGATTAGCTCAAATAATGTCACTCTGCCTGCAATTGGAAGGGGGCAGTGGGGGGGGGAGGAAGGTGCTGGTTTCATATCCTTCCTTGAATCATTTTAATTATCCTGCCTGAAGTCTTGTGTCACGTTACCAGGTCTTGGTTAGGATCCCCAATGGGAGGCTGTCAAATTTCATTAGGAGGTGGAGACTCTTGTTTGGTGGCTCAAATATATTTGCTGCAGGAGCCAACCCTTGTGTATTGCTCCAGCTGAAGCCAAGAACGTGCCTGCTCTTCTCTGAAATGAACTGTTGAAGGCAGAGGTTGACCTAATTAGAAAAGACTCCCAAAGAGCAGCAGAGAGCAAAGCAAAAGACTCTGCTGCTTTCTCACTGAGATTTTAGTTTGGACCTTTGGCGCTCACTCCTTAGTTGTCTTGTGTCAGAAATGCCTTTAGGAGAGAAAATTGAGCTGGTCTGAGTAAGTGGGAGGCATCCTGAGTTGGATTTTAAATGCCTGTGGCCAGCAGGAGCAGAGAGTGGATTGTCCCCTTGGACTTGGCTTTAGTGAGGCCACAGCTCAAGTGCTGGGTTCAGATTTGGGCACTGCAATACAGGAGAGATGTGGAGGTGCTGGAACAGGTCCAGAGAAAGGTATAGACAGTGCCTAGAGAATAAACCTGATGAGGAGCAACTGAGGGAGCTGGGGATGGTTAGTGTGAGGAAGAGGAGGCTGAGGAGAGAGACATCATTGCTGTCTACAGCTGGTTCCAAACTCTCCCTTATGGTGGATGAGCTTTGAGGTCTCTTCCAAAATAAACTGTTCTATGATTCCTTAACCTGAAGACCCATTGTGGAGAGGCTGCTACTTGGCAGGAAATTGGAGACAAAGCAAGGGGGAATGGCCTCAAGCTGAGGCTGGAGAGGTTTAGACTGGAAAAGGTTAATGCTTTACTTTGCTAGGAAAAGGTTTTTCTAGGAGAGAATGGTCAGGGACTGGAATGAGTTGCCCAGGGAGGTGGTGGAGTCCTCCAGTCTGGATGTGTTTAAGGGTGATTTGGATGCGTGCTTGGGGCTATGGTTCTGTGATTCTATTTTTGAGGTGAGGCTTAAGAGGGCTCTGGGCAGCCTGCTCTAGCTGAGTATGTCCCTGCTGACTGCAGAGGGTTGGACTGGATGCCCTTTGTCCCTTCCAACCCAGCCCATTCTGTGATTCTCTGATGCCATCAAGTGCAACTTGCTCTGGGTGAGCCTGAGTTAGAACAGGCCTAGATTGTCTCCAGAGGTCCCTTCCAACCCCCCTCATTCAGTGCCTCAGGAGTTTCCTTGCTTTGCTTTCAGTTGTCTGATCTGAATATTTTTGTTTTCCTGTAGAACAGCACTAAAACACTCAGTACTGACCCCCCCAAAAAACCAACCAGGCAAATGGATCTGTGTGCTTTCACAGAGCTCCTTTCATAGACTCAGAGAATCAGTCAGGGTTGGCAGGGACCACAAGGATCAGCCAGTTCCAACTCCTCTGCCATGGGCAGGGGCACCCTACCCTAGGTCAGGCTGGCCAGAGCAGAGCCTCTCCTCAGAGTGCTGTTAGAGTAGAATCATAGAATCTACTGGGTGCTGTTAGAGTAGAATCATAGAATCACTCAGGGTTGGAAGGGAGCACAAGGATCATCCAGTCCCAACCCCTCTGCCATGGGCAGGGACACCCTACCCTAGATCAGGCTGGCCAGGGCAGTGTCATAAGTCTCTCCTCAGAGTGATGAGCTGGGTGCTGTTGGAGTACTCAATGTGTAAATCCCTGAGTAATTTGCAGATGTCCTTGAGCCACTGAAGCTGTCACAGTCTCTCAGCCTGTCTCAGTCGGGTGGAATTGTTGAAGTCTTACTCCAGCTGACAGAACTGACTTTCATCTCCCCACGTCTCAAAGCTTTCCCTCTCCTATCCTCTTAGATACAGATCATAAACAAGCTTAAAACACTAGAGGGGCAGGCAGGGGAGTCAACATTGCTTGCTTCTCCTTTTCAGCTCCCTTTGCTCCTGCATTGTCAGGAGCTTCTCTTTGTCTTTCTGCCTTGTTTTGTGCAAAAATTCTTCAGCTTTCTGCTGTGCCCTGCAGGCACCACGAGAAGCAAAGCGTGCAGCGTGGGAGGGCTGGGGTCCAGCACACATCTGTCACAGCCCAGGCACAGCTTCAGAAGTAAACTCAGCTCTCAGTTTGTATGTCCAGCATCACAGAATTGTGGAATGGGTTGGGTTGGTAGGGACATTAAAGCTGATCCAGTTCCACCCCCCCTGCCATGGCAGGCATACCAGTAGTTTAGGTGTGATCATCCCAACTTAGCATTTTAATATGATTTTTTTTTTTTTTTCCACTTTACCCCTTCAGACCTTCCTCTGGACCCTCTCTCCCTGTAGAAAGGAGATCAGAGGATGTCAGAGGTTGAAAGGGAACCAAAGAGTTCATTGAGTCCAATACCCGCTGCCAGAGCAGGACCAGACAATCCAGCTCAGGTCACACAGGAACAGATCCAGACAGGCCTGGAAAGTCTCCAGAGAAAGAGAATGGTTTGGGTTGGAAGGGAACCAAAGAGCTCCTCGAGTCCAACCCCCCTGCCAGAGCAGGACCAGACAATCCAGCTCAGGTCACACAGGAACACATCCAGACAGGCCTGGAAAGGCTCCAGAGAAGGAGAATGGTTTGGGTTGGAAGGGAACCAAAGTGCTCATCCAGTCCAAGTCCCCTGCCAGAGCAGGACCATCCAATCTAGCTCAGGGCACACAGCAACACATCCAGACAGAGTCTGCAAAGGCTCCAGAGGAGGAGAATGATTTAGGTTGGAAGGGACCTGAAAGCTCATCCAGTTCCAACCCCCCTGCCATGGACACCTCCCACCAGCACAGGTCACTCAAGTTCTCATCCAACCTGGCCTTGAACACCTCCAGGGAGGGGACATCCACAACTTCCTTGGGCAACCTGTTCCAGTATCTCCCCACCCTGTAAAGAATTTCTTCCTCATCTCCAGCCTCAATATGCCCTCCTCAAGCTAAAAGTTGTTGCCTGCCTTTCAGTAATCTGAATAATTTTTTTTTGCTTATCTGGTGACATGGAGCAAAGCATCAACCAGGTTCTTGGAGACCTCTGCTGGTTGCACCTCCCTGCTAAGTCTTTTGGATTTGGTGATGTCAAAATAGGGCAAGTGACCATTAAAAGGATCTGAACTCACTCTCTTTTTACATATGACTTTCTGCAGTGTTGTAGGTGTCTCTGGACACCTTTTGGGGGGGGGGTGGGTATGGGCAACAAGGGAAGGCCAGAGGGGTTGCATAGTCTCCAAGAAAACATGTGGCAACTTTAGGGGGAATATGTTTGCACGTGGAATCTGGCTAAACTGGATGGAATCCCTGAGTCTCCCAGCATGGTGAGTTTGGAAGAGATGTCTGGAGATCATTCAGTCCAACCCCCCTTGCTAAAGCAGGGTCACCTAGGTCAGGTTGGCCAGGGGGGTCTGGAATCTCTCCAGAGCCTCTCTGGGCAGCCTGCTCCAGGGCTCACAGTCACCAAGCTTCTCACTATGTAATTAGATGGAGCCTCCTGGGTTCCAGTCTGTGCCCCATTGGCCCTTGTGCTGTCCCTGGGCAGCACTGAGCAGAGCCTGGCCCCAGCCTCTTGCCCCCCACAGCTCCTTTGGCTCTTGCTGAGCATTGCTCAGCTGCTCTCTGGGGCTGCTCTTGTGCAGGCTCTCAGCCCCAGGGCTCTCAGCCTTTGCTCCTCACACAGCTGCTCCAGACCCCTCAGCAGCTTTGTAGGCTCTGCTGCACAGGAGGTTGCAGCTCAACACCAGGAGCAACTTCTTGACTGGAAGGGTCCCAGAGCACTGGCCAGAGCAGTGTCATAAGTCTCTCCTCAGAGTGATGAGCTGAGTGCTGTTGGAGTACTCAACATGTAAATCCCTGAGTAATTTGCAGGTGTCCTTGAGCCACTGAAGCTGTCACACTTGCTCAGCCTGTCTCAGTTGGATGGAATTGGAAATCCATGAGTAGTCCATGAGCTCAACACAAGGGGCAACTTCTTGACTGAAAGGGTCCCAGGGCACTGGCACAGAGAGGTTGTGGAGTCTCCTTGTGTGACGCCTTTCCAGGCCTGTCTGGATGTGTTGCTGTGTGCCCTGAGCTAGATTGGATGGTCCTGCTTTGGCAGGGGGCTTGGACTCAATGATCTCCTTGAGTCACTTCCAACACCTGACATCCTGTGAGATCATTTAAGTCCAAAGATCAGCCCAAAGCTGCACCACACCCCTCAGTACTGTTAACACCTCCAGGAATGGGCATTCCACCCCCTCCCTGGGCAGCCTTTACTAGAGACTGACAGTGAAAATCACTCTTTTGTTCTATCAGCCTGATAGGACATTAGTTTGATGGAGCACATGCCTGATGAGGACAGGCTGAGGGATCTCAGGCTACTTAGTCTGGAGGAGAGAAGACCAAGAGGGGTTAGACTCGATGATCTCCTTGGATCCCTTCCAAATCCTGACATCTTTCACCACCCTCGTGCTGAACAACTTCTTCCAAACATCCACTCTGACTCTCTCCATTTCCAGCTTTGCTCCATTCCCTCCAGTCCTATCACTGCCTGACAGCCTGAAAAGTCCCTCCCCAGCTTTCCTGTAGCCCCCTNGATCCCTTGTGTGTTGCCTTGCAGCTCAGCCCAGCTGGATTCAGAAGCTCAGCGATGTGCACGCAGCCGTGGAGGAGAGCGTGGCCTGGGAGTGCCGAGCCAGCGGCCGCCCCAAGCCCTCCTACCGCTGGCTGAAGGATGGCCAAGCCCTGCTGCCCCAGGTAGGCACTGCTGCAGCCCTGCCCCTGCCCTCTGCACGGGGGGTGCTGCCCCACTGCTTCCTCAGCTCTGCCTGCTCGTCCTGGTTTGGGGCGAACTGCAATATGGGCGTGAGGGGAGCTGAGGTTGTTGGCTGTGGAGAGGAAAGGGTGGTGATGGCTACATCAGACATCCCTTCTGCTGCCACAGGTAAAAGCCAGGGCACAAACAGAGCTCAGACAGGCTCCCCTGGCTGTCACCCTGTTAACTATTCTGCCTGACCCTCCATAGTCCCAACTAACCATTCTGCATCTAACTCCTCTTGCTGACCTCTGCAAATCACCTTGCACATAAGGGAGTGGGTGGAAATGGAGTAGGGTGGAATGGAATAGGGCAGCTTGGTAGGGACCTCCAAGCTCACCTAGCCCAACCTATCATCCAGCTCTATCCAATCAGTCAGGGTTGGAAGGGACCACAAGGATCATGGAATCTTAGAATCAGTCAGGGTTGGAAGGGACCACAAGGATCATGGAATCCTAGAATCAGTCAGGACTGGAAGGGACCACAAGGATCATGGAATCCTAGAATCAGTCAGGACTGGAAGGGACCACAAGGATCATGGAATCCTAGAATCAGTCAGAACTGGAAGGGACCACAAGGATCATGGAATCCTAGAATCAGTCAGGACTGAAAGGGACCACAAGGATCATGGAATCTTAGAATCAGTCAGAACTGGAAGGGACCACAAGGATCATGGAATCTTAGAATCAGTCAGGGTTGGAAGGGACCACAAGGATCATCTAGTTCCAACCCCCCTGCCATGGACAGGGACACCTCACACTAGATCAGGCTGCCCACAACCTCATCCAGCCTGAATGCAAACACCTCCAGGGATGTGGCCCCAACCACCTCCCTGGGCAACCTATTCCAGGCTCTCACCACTCTAACACTGAACAACTTCCTCCTCACATCCAATCTGAATCTCCCCACCTCCAGCTTTGCTCCATTCTGGAGCAGGGAGGGAAAGAGGCAGGGAGGGAAGAGCACTTTGCTGCACTTATTAAAATGGATCTCCCAAGCTCCATATCCTCAGGCTGACAAATGATGCCCTGGTCCTTTGTCCCTCCCACTAATTGTACTTGCCTCACGCTGGTCACTAGCAGATGGTCCTGTGCTTAAATCACATTAGTGGCTGCTATGAAGGAAAGGGTCATTAAGTTATTAACATCTCTATCGTTTGCTAGTCAACTTGGAAGGGGCTTTGGAGTGCTTCTGCCTGTGCTAACCGAGGTGGCCACCAGCCCTGCCAGCCTTTATTGCCACATGTCCTGATAATGCTGCTCTTGCAAATGCTTTAAAGGATGCTCTGCTCCTCCACTGGGCGACTTTGTTCTTTGTTTTACTGTTTCCCCTGCAGGGCAGAGTTCAGCTAGAGCAGGGCTCGCTCACCATAACCAACGTCAGCCTGGCGGACGCTGGCATGTACCAGTGTGTGGCAGAGAACAGATATGGCATCATCTTTGCCAGTGCAGAGCTCAGTGTTATAGGTAAGTCTGATTTTCCTCCGTGCTAAAAGACCTTCCAGAACTAACAAGGCCTTCATAGCATCCTAGAATCAGTCAGGGTTGGAAGGGAGCGCAGGGATCATCTGGTTCCAACCCCGCTGCCATGGGCAAGGACACCTCACACTAGATCAGGCTGTCCAGAGCTGGGGAGGGACATTTTAGGCTGTCAGGCAGGGATAGGACTTTGGGGAATGGTTCATCTCCATCAGAATGGAAATTCTGCCTTGGAGGTCAGGCAGAGTCAAAATGTTGCTGGTAGCCTGACTCCAGAAAGTGAGATAGGAACAGCTCCAGCACAGATGGAGATACACTGCAGATGCTGCTTGGAAACAAAGACAATTCCTGTATGGCTAAAGGTTCAGAGAGATCATTTTCTGTCCTGCAATAGGTTGAGTTGGAAGGGGCCCTAGATTCTTCCTCACTTGGAAGATCTCCAAGGATAGGGACCCAACCACCAACCCAGGCAGCCTGTTTCTGTGAGGCTCAACATGGCTTTGGGCAACCTGATCTAGTTGAAGAGGCCCAGCTAGAAATGGGGAGATTCAGACTGGATGTTGGGAAAAATTTCTTCCCCATGATGGTGGTGAGGGCCTGGAAGGGGTTCCCAGGGAGGTGGTTAAGGCCAGGCTGGCAGAGGCTGTGGGCAGCCTGCTCTAGGGCATGGCAGGGGGGTTGGAACTGGCTGATCCTTGTGGTCCCTTCCAACACTGATTGATTCTAGGATTCTGTGCTTCTAAAACAGGTCACACAGAGGGGTTGTGACATCTCCATGCTTTCAGATAATCAACAGCCAACCGGGCACAACCTTGGGCATCCTGCTGTAACTGCCTGTTCTTGAGCAGAAGTGGGATAGAGCCATCCCCAGAGGTCTTTTCTAGCCTTGGCTGTCCTGCAGATCCATATCCCATCCACTTATGATGGAGCACTTAGTGCTGTTGGATAGGGCTGGGTGATAGGTTGGACTGGATGAGCTTGGAGGTATCTTCCAACTTGACTTATTCTGTTCAATTCTGTTCTTTTATGAGTGGCAGGCCTGGAAAACTGCTCTGTCAGCACAGCTGTGTGGTTTCAGCAGGTTGCATAGAATTGATGCTTCCCTAGCAGTGGTTTTTGAAGCAAATGTTCAATAGCATCATCCTCTGCTTCATGCTGAAGGAGAAAGCACGAGGTCTTTTCTGATTTGGGCATTTCTCATTATCAGTCATTTTCTATCAGCAGTGATAGATGTCTGCACAGGAGAAAAATTCATTTGAAAGATTGTCAGTGTTGCTCTTCAGGAAAAGTACAATAATGCTCAATAAATTAGACTGCACAGTGCTGAGATTTATTGGACGCTGGTACTGTGTGAAGGAAATTGGAATAAAGCCACTGATGCCTTCCTTCTCTGTTCAAAGCCCCGCTGGAAAAGGAGCCTTTGGGAGGAAGGCAACTCTTCACAGCATCCCATCATAATAGGGGGTTGGAAGGGACCTCTGGGGATCAACCTCCTTGCCCAAGCAGGGCACCCACATTGTGCCCAGCAGCACAGTGCCCAGCTGGGCTTGGAAGCTCTGCACACAAGGAGGCTCCACAACCTCTCTGGGCAGCCTGCTCCAAGCCCCCAGCATCCTCACACCAAAAAACTTTCTCCCCCCTGTTCAAATGGAACATCCTGGGTGCCAGTTTGTGTCCCTTGTCCTGTCACTGATGAGAATCTGGCTCCATCCTTTTACCCCCCACCCTTTAACTCATGGTGATCGTTGATCAGCTCCCCTCTGGGGCTGCTCTTCTCCAGACTAAACTGAAGTGGAAAAGAGAAATTGAAAATTACAGGCAGGGCTTTGTCAGAGTGGTTCTTCTCCCTTCCAAAAAAAGAAAGCTGGGGAGGGACTTTTTAGGCTATCGGGGAGTGACAGGACTAGGGGGAATGGAGCAAAGCTGGAGGTGGGGAGAGACTGGATGTGAGGAGGAAGTTCTCCAGCATGAGAGTGGTGAGAGGCTGGAATGGGTTGCCCAGGGAAGTGGCTGAGGCCAGATCCCTGGAGGTGTTTTTGGCCAGGCTGGCAGAGGCTGTGGGCAGCCTGATCTAGGGCAGGGTGTCCCTGGGCATGGCAGGGGGGTTGGAACTGGCTGATCCTTGTGCTCCCTTCCAACCCTGACTAATTCTATGACTCTATAGTTTCTCTGACCTTCCTAATTAGCTGAATGAACATTTCTCAGAAGGGACCATGGTGGTCTTAGGCTGAAGGTGATCCTGCTCTGGCAGGATGGTTGGGCTAGATGATCTTTCAAGGTCCCATTCTGTGCCTCTGACTGCCTCTCTGCCATGTAGAAGTGCTAAGGGACATGTTTTAATGGTGCTTTGGTAGCGCTAGGTTGGCATTTGGACTGGCTGACCAGAGATGTTCTCTTGCAACTGAAGCACTTCTGACCTGGTTTCCTTTCCCTTTTCTTTCAGCCGTGGGTCCAGACTTTTCCAAAACCCTCCTGAAGAAGTTAACTCTGGTTAAAGTGGGGGGCGAAGTAATCATCGAGTGCAAGCCAAAAGCTTCCCCCAGACCTACCTACTCTTGGAAGAAAGGGAGAGAGATCCTGAGAGAAAACGAAAGGTAATGCCTGAGAGCAACCATTTCTTTCATTGGGCTTGCTCCAACCCAGGGGCTTGCAGCAGGGAATGCTAAATTTGTCCTCAGCACCTTCCCCAAATTGGTTTGCAAATACATGAGACAACAGCTCCTGGTCAAGTCTCCAGGAGCTGGGGGTGGGGTGGTAGGGGGAAGAAGATTTCTTTTCCCATCGTGTTCATCCCAGGCTCTGTGTACTATTAAAGCCTCCCTGCCAAGAAGCTGAGAAAGATACAGCTTCAAAAGCAAATATTTCCTCTCTAAATAACCATTCTTTCTCAAAAAAAAAAAAAAAAAAAAACCAAAAAAACCCAAAAAAGCCAACAAA
>VWZI01004905.1:11681-27153 GCA_013396835.1 Psilopogon haemacephalus
AGAGAAAGAGAAATAAAGAAAAGGAGAAAGAGAAACAGAGAGAAAGATAAAGATAAAGAGAAAGAGAAAGAAAGAGAAAGCAAGACAGAAAGAAAGAAAGAGAAAAAGAGAAAGATAAAGATAAAAAGAAGAAGAGAGAAAGAGTGAAAGAGAAAGAGAGAAAGAGAAAGAAAAAGAGACAGAGAGAGAGAGAAAGAGAGAAAAGGAGGAAGGGAGGGAGGGAGGAAGGAGGGAGGGAAGAAGGGAAAGAAGAAGGGAAGGAAGGAGGAAAGGAAGGAAGGAGCCAGAGCAGCTCAGGAGCATGGCAGAGCCCCGATTGCCTGTGCTGCACTTCACACCCCTGGGCACTGCTCGACTCTAAATGTGAGAGCATTAATATTAGGTCTGCGAGCTCTCACCAAGCAGCTGAAAAGCACTGATTTGAGGGTCTTTTAACCAATTAAGGTGTAAAAAATATATATATAAATTAGTTTTTGTTTGAAGAGTGCATGAAATGTGCTCCTTGAAAGGCAAAGTCAGTAAAGATGAGGCTGCACTTTGCAATGAGGCCTTAAAAGCCCTTTAGAAGTATTAATTGTATCTTGAAACCTCTCCAGATAAGTAGCTTGAATATTTATATAGAGTGCCAGTGGTTTAGAGAACTATAAAATGCACTGCATCCAGATGAGGAGAGACAGGGAACTGCTGGGGAGAGCCCAGGGGAGGCTGCAGAGCTGCTGAGGGGCCTGGAGCAGCTCTGGCAGGAGCAAAGGCTGAGAGCCCTGGGGCTGAGAGCCTGCAGGAGAGCAGCCCCAGAGGGCAGCTGAGCAATGCTCAGCAAGAGCTGAAGGAGCTGTGGGGGGCAAGAGCCTGGGGCCAGACTCTGCTGAGTGGTGCCCAGGGCCAGGCCAAGGGGCAGCAAGGGGCAGAAAGTGGCAGGCAGGAGGTTGGATGTGAAGAGGAGGAGAAAGTTGTTTGTGGTGAGGGTGCTGGAGGCCTGGAGCAGGCTGCCCAGAGAGGCTGTGCAGTGTCCTTGTGTGGAGAGCTTCCAACCACCCCTGGGCACTGTGCTGCTGGGCAAGCTGCTGTGGGTGCCCTGCTGGAGCAGTGGGGCTGGGCTGGATGATCTCCAGAGGTCCCTTCCAACCCCATCCTGCTGGGACTCAGTAGAATCACACACACAGCCACAGCCACACACAGACACAGACACACAGACACACAGACACACACAGAGACACAAACACAGACACACAGACACACAGACACACAGACACAGACACACACAGAGACACACAGAGACACACAGAGACACAAACACAGACACACAGGCACAGAGACACAGACACAGACACACACAGAGACACAAACACAGACACACAGACACACAGACACACAGACACAGACACACACAGAGACACACAGAGACACACAGAGACACAAACACAGACACACAGGCACAGAGACACAGACACAGACACACACAGAGACACAAACACAGACACACAGACACACACACAGACAGACACAGACACACAGACAGACACAGACAGACACAGACACACACACAGACACACACTGTCATGCCCACAGGGGAGCCCTGGACTGTTGTCATCTTTGGGTCCAGCTGCATAGAGCAAAATCTCTTCAGGCAGTCTTTATCTACCCCTGGGGAAAACAACATCAACTCCCCAAACAAAAATGATCTGGAAACTTCTGATGCCAAACATTAAAGGCAAGTTGAAAACAAATCCAATAAAGACCTCTGAAGAAAATTTATGGTCACACTTACACCGAGGAGAGCTGAAATCTGGAGGTGATTTAGTTTTCCTTAAAGCTTTTGGGGTTTATTTTGAAGGTCTGAACAATTTCCTCTGTCCTCTACAAGCTTTGCTGCTTCTTGATCAAGCTTCACAGGGTTTTGCCCGGAATCTCTGGACCCTCTGGTAGACAAATCACTGAGATTCACACCAGGCTGTAATGATTCCCAGCTACTCACACAAAGTAAAAGGGAGAGTCTGAAGAGCTGTCAGGAAATCTGCCTTAGCTGTAGCTCCATCACAGAATCATGGAATCATATAATGGTTTAGATTGGAAGAGACCTCAAAGATCAGCCAGTTCCAACCCCCCTGTGCCACAGGCAGGGACACCTCCCACTAGATCAGGTTGCTCAAGACCTCATCCAGCCTGGCCTTGAACACATCCAGGGAGGGAGCAGCCACAACCTCCCTGGGCAACCTGTGCCAGTGTCTCACCACCCTCACTGTGAAGAACTTCCTCCTAACATCCAGTTTAATCTCCCCTCTGCCAGTTTGAACCCATTCCCCCTCGTCCTGTCATTACAAGACCTTGTGAACAGTCCCTCCCCAGCCCTCCTGTAGCCCCCTTCAGATACTGGAAGGTTGCTCTAAGGTCTCCTCGAAGCCTTCTCTTCTCCAGGCTGAAAAGCCTCAACTCTTTCAGCCTGTCCTCAGAGCATTGCTGCTGCAGCCCTCTGATCATTTTTGTGGCCTCCTCTGGACTCTCTCCAGCAGTTCCATGTCCTTCCTGTGCTGGGGGCTCCAGAACTGCACACAGTACTCCAGGTGGGGTCTGAGGAGAGCAGAGTAAAGGGGGAGAATCCCCTCCCTTGCCCTGCTGGTAATGCTTCTTTTAATGCAGCCCAGCACACAGTTGCTGTCTGGGCTGTGTGTGCACACTGCAGGCTCATGTTGAGCTTCTCATCCACCCAGACCCCCAGGTCCTTTTCCTCAGAGCTGCTCTCCAGCCACTTGTCACCCAGCCTGTATTTGTGCTTGGGATTGCACCGACTCAGGTGCAGGACTTTACACTTGGCCTTGTTAAATTTCATGAGGTTAGCCTGGGCACAGCTCTTCAGCCTGTCCAGGTCCCTCTGGATGGATCCTGCCCTCCAGCAAGTCAACTGTGCCACACAGCTTGGTGTCATCTGCAAACTTGCTGAGGCTGCACTGATTCCTCTGTCCATGTCACTGACAAAGATGTTAAACAGCACTGGTCCCAGCACTGAGCCCTGAGGGAAGCCACTTGGCACTGGTCTCCAGGTGGACATCAGAACCAATACCAGAGCGGATCCCCTCCAGAATAAACCCAGTGCTCGGATGGACCTTCTCAGAGCTAGAGGAAATGGCCTCCAGCTTTCAGCCCAACAGAAAGCCCCTGGTGTGCAGCACAGGGAGAGTGTTTGCTTACCTGGAACATCAATTAATCTCTTATAAACATTCAAGAAGGCTGCCTCGGCTTCTTTGCTCCGCTTGCCCAACGCGTCGATCTGCAAGGGGGGGAGAAGAAGGATGTTAGGCTTGGCCCAGGACAGCTCTTATGGATGTGAGGAGCAACTTCTGCACCAGGAAGGTAGTGGAACCCTGCACAGATTGCCCAGGGAAGTGGTTGAAGCCTCATCCCTGAAGAGAGTGGGGGGGTAACTCTTTATTTTCTGACCTTACCAACAGAGGATTTGCAGTTACTGAATATTGCCAAAACCCAAGCAAAGTGGCCCAAGAGTCAGTCAGAGAATCACAGAATGGGTTGGAATGGGCCTTAAAGAACATCCAGTTCCAACCTGCCCTGCCCTGGGCAAGGACACCTCCCACCAGCACAGGGTGCTCAAAGCCTCATCCAGCCTGGCCTGGAACACCTCCAGGGAGGTTGTGGAGCATAGAAGCATAGAATGTGATCAAAGGTTACATACTGTGATTCTGTGCTCCACAACCTCCCTGGGCAACCTGTGCCAGTCTCTCCCCATCTTCCCTAACAAGCATTTCTTCTTTATCTCCAGACTAAACCTGTCCTCTTCCAGCTGAATCAATGCACTGAGTGAATCCTCTAAAGCAGAAAGAGAGAAAGGGAAGCAGGAGATCCTGACACCTTTCTACCACAGCTTCCCTAAATCAGGAACCCCACAGACCACATCAGGCTGCCACCCAACCAGACCTGGGCAGGCCTCATGAAGGTCAATAAGGACAAGTGCAAGGTCCTGCACCAGGAGAGGAATAACAGCAGGCACCAGAACAGCTTATGGGATGCCCTGCTGGAGAGCAGCTTCAGGGAGTGCTGGTGGGTAGTAAGTTCTGCATGGGCCAGCAATGTGCCCCTGTGGTCAAGAGGGACAATGGTATCCTGGGGGGCATCAGGAAGAGTGTGGCCAGCAGGGCTAGGGAGGTTCTTCTCCCCCTCTGCTCTGCCCTGCTGAGACCACACCTGGAGTATTGTGTCCAGTTTTGGGCTCCCCAGTTCAGGAGAGACAACGACCTGCTGGAGAGAGTGCAAGGGAGAGCCATGAGGATGATTGGGGAAGTTGAGCATCTCCTTATGGAGAGAGAGTGAGAGTCCTGGGGCTGGGTAGTCTGGAGAGAAGTCTGAGAGTGGACCTGTTCAATGTGTACAAATATCTGAGGGGTGGGTGCCACGTGGAGGGGGCCAAACTCTTTTCAGTAGTGCACAGCAATAAGCCAAGGAACAATGAATACAAACATGAGGATTCTTTACAGTGAGGGTGCTGGAGCCCTGGAGCAGGCTGCCCAGGGAGATTGTGGAGTCTCCTACTCTGGAGACTCTCCAAACGCACCTGGATGCACTCCTGTGTAGACTACCCTGGATGATCCTGCTTTTGGCAGGGGGGTTGGACTTGATGATCTCTGGAGGTCCCTTCCAACCTCTCACATTCTGTGATTCTGTGAAGGAAGGCTCTGAGGAGGCACAGCCCCCAGGGCCTGATCTCAATTGGCCAAGCAGTTCATACTCCAAAGCCACTGCAAGGCATCACCATGGACTGAAAAGGGAAGGTCCTGCCTGAAAGACATCCTTCAGTTCTTGCCCTGCATTATTGCTCTGGCAGGTAAGGCAGAAGCAATGGCCAGAGCTGCCCTCTCTGTGTTTCAGGGAAATAGAATAGAATAGAGGTAGAGTAGAATAGAATAGAATAGAATAGAATAGAATAGAATAGAATAGAATAGAAATAGGAATAGAATAGAATAGGAATAAGAATAGAATAGAATAGAATAGGCCAGGTTGGAAGAGACCTCCAAGCTCCTCCAGTCCAACTAGCACCCAGCCCTAGCCAATCAACCAGACCACGGCACTCAGTGCTCCATCCAGTCCTTTCTTGAGCACCCCCAGGCACAGTGAGGTACCCAATGTGCTCCTCCAGGGCAGGCAGGCTCAGGGCTGGAGGCTGCAGGGCAGCAGGGGACAGGAAGCACGCAGGGAGGAGCGGAGATAAGCAGGAGGGTGCTGGTGGGGGGTCAGGTTTGGTGCCACTTCTGTTGACACTGACCAAAAATAACTCTCCGAAGGGATGGATTTTCATGGCAGGGAGGAAAATAAATATTAAAAAAAAAAAAAAAATCCTACAATGTGGTTGATTAAAATAATGGAGGGAGGCAGCTGCAGAGAGCGCAGGGGAGGCAGCGCGGCAGCGGCGGCACGTGACGCCCTGCATTAGTCTGATGGCTGGGAAGTGACTTGTCCAGATCAGGACGGGCAGGATTAAGGCCAGAAAAACCACAGGACCACTGTAGAAAGGACAGGGGAGCACAATGCACCGCAGACAGAGCAAGAAAAGGCAGGTGGGGACGGGTCAAGGAGCGGAGTAAGGACAGGGAAAGCATCTGCAGACCATTTGGCAGCGCTCGAGAGATGCAGGGAGAGGTTGTAAAGAGAGAACTTAGTGGAACACAAGACAAGGTTGTATTTAGGGAAAAGTTTAAATCCCCCCCCTAAATATGCATTCATTCATGTCCAGTTCGGGTGCCCCCAGCACAAGAAGGACATGGAACTGCTGGAGAGGGTCCAGAGGAGGCCATGAAGATGATCAAAGGGCTGGAGAACCTCCCCTGCGGGGACAAGCTGGGAGAGTTTTTTGGGGCTGTGCAGACTGGAGAAGAGAAGGCTGCAGGGAGACCTTAGAGCAGTCTTCCAGTACCTGAAGGGGCTCCAGGAGAGCTAGGGAGAGACTTTGGACAAGGGCTGAGAGTGACAGGACAAGAGGCAATGGATTTGAGCTGGGAGAGAGGAGGCTGTGAGTGGAGATGAGGAAGAAATTAAATTCTTGAGAGAGTGAGGGTGGTGAGACACTGGCACAGGTTGAGGGTGGTGAGACACTGGCATAGGTTGCCCAGGGAGGTTGTGGAGCACAGACAGGGAGGGTGGTGAGACACTGGCACAGGTTGCCCAGGGAGGTTGTGGAGCACAGAATCACAGAATGTGATCACATTCTGTGNAGAGGAGGCTGTGAGTGGAGATGAGGAAGAAATTAAATTCTTGAGAGAGTGAGGGTGGTGAGACACTGGCACAGGTTGAGGGTGGTGAGACACTGGCATAGGTTGCCCAGGGAGGTTGTGGAGCACAGACAGGGAGGGTGGTGAGACACTGGCACAGGTTGCCCAGGGAGGTTGTGGAGCACAGACAGGGAGGGTGAGGAGACACTGGCACAGGTTGCCCAGGGAGGTTCTGGAGCACAGAATCACAGAATGTGATCAAAGATGGAGGTATTCCAGGCTAGGCTGGATGAGGCCTTAAGCAACCTGTGCTGGTGGGAGATGTCCCTGTCCCAAGGCATGGGGTTGGAACTGGATGAGCTTTAAGGTCCCTTCCAATCTAACCCACTCTGTGGAGAGCTTCCATCCTGTGGTTCTATGCAGACTGGTGGACATGCAGCAAACCTGAAGCTGGACCTATTTGCAACTTGAGAACTAAAAAAAGAAAGGTATTGGAAGGTGGATAAAATGCAGCAGAGGCCAAAATGAGGGAGGAGGTGGAGAGCAGCTTTAAGGTCCCTTTCAATCTAACCCACTCTGAAAGCTTCCATCCTGTGGTTCTATGCAGCCTGGTGGAAGTGCAGCAAACCTGAAGCTGGACCTATTTGCAACTTGGTAACTAAAAAAAGAAAGGTATTGGAAGGTGGATAAAATACAGCAGAGGCCAAAATGAGGGAGGAGGTGGAGAGAAGCTTTAAGGTCCCTTCCAATCTAACCCATTCTGTGGAGAGCTTCCACCCTATGGTTCTATGCAGCCTGGTCGAAGTGCAGCAAACCTGAAGCTGGATCTATTTGCAACTTGACAATTAAAAGAAGAAAGGTATTGGAAGGTTGATAAAACCCAGCAGGGGCCAAAATGAGGGAGGAGGTGGAGAGCAGCTGTAAACTGTGGCCAGGTTTGGTTTTTGGAGTCTCCCAAGCCGGGCTCCAGAGAGGCACTGGATTCTCCTCGGGCTCGTGACGTGCAGCAGAGCAAGGGATTGATGGTTGTGAATAACCCATTTATTAATTTGAGCTGAAGCAATCCCAGATGGACGATGCTCATTAGGGAAGGAGAACATCAGTAATTTGGTTAGAACAATTTTCACACAAAAGACTATTTGAAATCAGAATGTGGCACCGAGCGCCAAAGGCAGGGAGGCGCTGGGGAGTGTAAATCAAGCATCAGCTCTGCTCGTGAAAGGGGTGAGAGAGGAGGGGGCAGGCAGCAGCAGGAAGGCTTCTGCAGTTGAGATATTTCATGGGTACATAAAGACAGGCTCTGAAGGCCAGAGCACACCATATGGTAGACTTCTGGACTTCAGCCTTCCCACATACGATTTGCTCTCGCTCGCTGCTCAGCAGAGTGTGGCCAAATTTAAATGACTATTATTAAATACAATTAGCATTACAGGATTGATTCTCTACTGCAGTTCTGAAAAATTAATTTGCCCCTCTTTACTAAAACCCAAAGCATTTTAAACGCTTCCATTTCGCTGCAGTAACAGGAGGGAGCTGTTTGGCTATTAGGGCTTGCTCGCATGTCCATAAAGGGCATCTCCACTTCTCCTTTTCCCCTGAGGGCAGCAAAAGGTGTGGCTGCTGCACCCCTAACCACTCACACAGCCACTGGAATGCTGGGGAGGAAGAATAAACTGCAGCAGGACAGGCTGGGAGGGGACTGCTGGAGAGCAGCCCCAAGGAGAGGGAGCTGAGAGTGCTGGGGGAGAAGATCGATGGCACAGCAGTGAGCCCTGGGGGGCAAGGGAGTCCTGGGGGGCATTAGGCAGAGTGTGTCCAGCAGAGCCAGGGAGGTTCTCCTTTGCCTCTGCTCTGCCCTGCTCAGACCTCATCTTGAGCACTGTCTTCAGTTTTAAGAGGAAGAGGGAGCTGCTGGAGAAGGTCCAGTGGAGGGCTATAAGGATGCTGAGGGGACTGCAGCAGTGCCTGGGGAGGAGAGGCTGAGGGACCTGGGGCTGCTTAGGCTGCAGAAGAGAAGACTGAGAGGGGATTGGATCAATGTTTGTAAGTGTGTGAGGGCTGGGGGTGAGGAGAGGGGGGACAGGCTCTGCTCACTGCTCCCTGCCATAGGCCAAGGAGCAATGGATGGAAGCTGCAGCACAGGAGGTTGCAGCTCAAGACAAGAGGCAACTTCTTGCCTGGGTGGGTCCCAGAGCAGTGGCACAGGCTGCCCAGAGAGGTTGTGGAGTCTCCTTGTGTGGAGCCTTTGCAGACTCTGTCTGGATGTGTTGCTGTGTGCCCTGAGCTAGCTTGGATGCTCCTGCTCTGGCAGGGGGGGTTGGACTGGAGGAACAATTTGGGTCTCTTCCAACCCCTGAAATCCTGGGAGCCTGTGAAATACCAAACACAACTGCAACATCTCAGCTGAGCACCACAACATCTTTTGTCAGTGGTGCCCAGGGTCAAGCCAAGGGGCAGAAAGTGTCAGGCAGGACGTTGGATGTGAAGAGGAGGAGAAAGTTGTTTGCGGTGAGGGTGCTGGAGGCCTGGAGCAGGCTGCCCAGAGAGGCTGTGCAGTGTCTTTGTGTGCAGAGCTTCCAACCCCCCCTGGGCATTGTGCTGCTGGGCAAGCTGCTGTGGGTGCCCTGCTTGGGCAGTGGGATTGGCCTGGATGATCTCCAGAGGTCCAACCCCCATCATGCTGTGACTCAGTGGAATCACACACACAGACACAGCCACACACAGACATCAGCTGGACAAGCTGCTGTGGGTGCCCTGTGGGTTGGAACTGGATAATCTCCACAGGTCCCTTCCATTCCCCACAGTGCTGGGACTCAGCGACTCTGTGAACCTCTTCCAAGCACATCACAAACTTCCTGACAGAAGCAGTTTGTAAGTCACAGAAACTTTCACACTTTCAGGGTCACTTCCCTGGAGGTGTTTTTGGCCAGGCTGGCAGAGGCTGTGGGCAGCCTGCTCTAGGGTAGGGTGTCCCTGGGCATGGCAGGGGGGTTGGGACTGCCTGATCCTTGTGGTCCCTTCCAACCCTGACTGATTCTAGGATTCCCTGCCTCTCCCCACCCTGCCAAATTCAGAACCAGGATTCCAAACAACCCCAGCAGGAAGAAAGATTTCTTTAATATTTAGTGTGGATCAATCTGTCCAGGTCAAGGTTCTACTGAAAATGAGCACTGCAACTATTTTAGATCCCTGAATAAAACATAGTTGAAGCCCTGTGACGACTAACTGGAATAAAAAAAAAACCAAACCAAAACCAAAACCAATTCAGCATGCCAGCATCCAGCTAGGGAGATGGAAATAAGGAAGCATGGGATGGAAAAGACATCAAAAAATAGCAAGCCAGGAATGCAGCCCAGAAAGAGAACCGAGAGCAACCTGGATGGACAGATTTGGAAGATCACTGAAAAGTTTTTCAGAGCAAAGTAAAATTGGTTCAGGTGGCACCCAGGGCGAGCTGCAGCCAGCTCGTGTTAGAACAGTTGAAGTCTGTCACAAAACTCTCGCTGCACACTTTTATTTGACTCTCCAAAACTTCAGGGACCCTGAAAGAAGTCAGCTCACGATTGCACCAGTGGAGTCTTGACACCAGCTCAGCTCCCAGTCTTAATTTATCTAAAGCAGGCCCCATTATGTCTTCTCTGCCTAGGAAGAAACAACAGTGACCCCTGCATTCCCCACCACCCCCACAAGCATATGTTCACTTTTAAGTTTTGGCATCCTATTTGTCTTGATAATCCCCCTGGTGCTATCCTGAGATACCAGGAATGAGACAGGAGGAATCCTCCCCTCCTTAGCACACCCTTCAGCTTTAAAACATCACTGGAGCTCTGTGCAGCAAGGCGGTGGGCTGGGAGCAGCCCTCCCTCTGCCCACCTCACTCTTCCTGGTCAGGGCCTGTCCTGAGGTGTTGCTTGGGGTCTCACACTGGAGCCTCACAGTGGACTCTGCTCCTCCCTCATCATCTCTCTCCAACCTAACTAGGAAGACCTCCTTGGTCTCCTTCTCTGAAGAGCTTCCAACCCACTGTGGGCATTGTGCTGCTTGGGCAAGCTGGTGTGGGTGCCCTGCTGGAGCAGGGAGGTTGGATTGGAGCCAGGTGGGGTTGGGCTCTGCTGCCAGGCACCCAGCAACAGAATGAGGGGACACAGGCTCAAGCTGTGCCAGAGGAGGGATAGGCTGGATGTTAGGAGGAAGTTGTGCACAGAGAGAGTGATTGGCATTGGAATGGGCTGCAGGGGAGGTGGTGGAGTCCCCATCCCTGAAGGTGTTCAAGAAAAGCCTGCATGGGGCTCTTAGTGCCATGGTAATTTATAATCCTACAATCAGTCAGGGTTGGAAGGCACCACAAGGATCAGCCAGCCCCAACCCCCCTGCCATGCCCAGGGACACCTTACCCTAGAGCAGGCTGCCCACAGCCTCTGCCAGCCTGGCCAAAAAAACCTCCAGGGATCTGGCCCCAAACACCTCCCTGCAGGGGCAACCCATTCCAGCCTCTCACCACTCTCATGCTCAACAACTTCCTCCTCACCTCCAGCCTCAATCTCCCCACCTCCAGCTTTGCTCCATTCCCCCCAGTCCTGTCCCTCTCTGAGAGCCTCAAAAGTCCCTCCCCAGCTTTCTTGATTGATAGTGGATTGGATCTGGTTGATTGGCTGGGGCTGGGTGCTAGGCTGGACTGGATGAGCTTGGATCTCTCTTCCAACCTGGTTGATTCTATAATTCTATGATCTCCAGAGGTTGCTTTTGACCTCACCATGTGGGACTCTGCTCCCCCTGCCCAGCTGCTTGCCCAGTACTGGGGCACACTACCCCAGCAGCAGGGGCAGCCTAACATCTCCTTGCATGTGGCTAATCTCAGAAGAGCAGCAATGAAATCAGTGGCTTCATCTGCACTGGTAGGGAAGCAGCAGAGCCCTGGCCCCTCTGGCAGGGAAGATGTTGAATCTGCCTTTATCTGAAGATCACCACTTCCCCTTGCAGCTCTGCCCAGCCAAGTGCAGACTGATCAAAGCCAAACCCGTGGCTTTGCTTTGGAATCTGTCACTCCTTAAGGAATTTCAGCATTAATTGGAGTCTGATGTCAGCTGCCCCACAAATCACCTGGGCTCTGTTGCTGAGGTCTGCAGAAGTGGGATGGATGCTCCCTGCGAGCTGCTGTGCCTGGTACTGTCTCATCAACTGCAGCCAGGAGGCTGCACCAGGGTGTTTCTGAGCACAGGGATGAAGCCAGAGGATAAAGCTCTGCACAAGGGAGCTGGGACTGGAGGTGCTGCTGTGCTCTGCATTGACACTGAAACTCTCTGACCTTCCAGGTACCAGCACATCAGCAGAGCCAGACAGCAGCACACAGCCCTGATGTGCTGCTCCTGACAGGTCAGCTTGGACTACTCAGCACTGCTGGGCTTTTTCTTTTGCTTTTAGACATCCCAAAGACAACTCCTTAGTCAAGGAATCACAGAATGCCAGCACGGTGAGGTTGGAAGGGACCTCTGCAGATCACCCTCTCCAACCCCACTGCTCAAGCAGGGCACCCACAGCAGCTTGCCCAGCAGCACAATGCCCAGGGAGGGGTTTGGAAGCTGTCCAGAGAAGGACACTCCACAACTTCTCTGGGCATCCTGCTCTAGGCCTTCAGCAGCCTCACACCAAAGTGGAAGAATCTCAATTTAGGTTTGACTCTGGTACAGAAATTCTTCCCCGTGAGGGTGGTGAGGCACTGGACTGGGTTACCCAGAGAAGCTGTGGAAGCTCCAGTCCTGAAAGTGCTTAAGACCAGGCTGGATGAAGCTTTAAGCAACCTGGTCTGGTGAGAGGTGTCCCTGCCCATGGCAAAGGGTTTTGGAAACAGAAGATCTGTAAGGTTCTTTCTTCTGTGACTTCTATGAAAAGTATTTTGCATCTTTAATTCCTTTCAGCCACTTGGTTGTTTAATCTTTGCTGCATCTGACAAGATTTTGGATGGAGAGTGAGGAAGCACTGTGGAAGCAGCTGCCTAAAGCACACAGGGTCTGTCTCAGCTGTGTATAAATCCTCTTGACAGCAATTAGGACTTCCCAGGGATAGGATCTGGAGCTGCATGGAGCAGCTGCCTGGGTGCAGGGCACAGGTAGGCTACCAGGAAGGCAGCTTGGGAAGAGCACATCTGACTCACCACCTCCTGATTTAACCTAAAGTTGAGAGCTTGAAGAAAGACTCAACCCCCAACTCCTCCATTCAGTGAAACAGCTGCAGCCTTGAACTCTTCAAACCTTCTCTTCCTTTCATGCCCAGAGAAATCCTGATTTTCCCAGACAAACAATGCTGCCATCCCCTGAGGAAAGCTCAGCTCCCTGCTTCTCACAGGACAGCTTCTGGTTGCTCTTCCACTCTTTGATCTTCCTTCCAGTGAAGCAGCCCAGCCCACCCTGTGCCTGAAGATCCTGACAGCAGCAGGAGAGCTTTGTGAGCTTTGTTTGCCACCCTGCCTTCAGCTGCCTGCCCTGGTGGCCCTGCTCTGGCTGCTGAACCTCTCCCAGATGCTCTGACGACTCTGTGTCCCTCCTCACACCTCTGTGCCTTTCCCAGATATGTTTCTCAGCTCCTGCTCTCACAACTCCCAACCCATCCTTGGGCAGGGACTGAAGGGAGCAGCTCAGCTCTCTCATGCTGCGTGGGGCCACAGGCTCCTGCTTCCCCCCACCAGATCTACAGCCCCTGCAGCCTGGCATGGCTCAGCTCAGCCACTCAAAGACAAACCAAGCAACAGAGGAGAGCAAATTTCTGTTCCCTCCTGCCTGCACACCACTGACTCACCCTGCATCTTTGCTAGGCTTGGCAGGAGAGAGGAGGTGAGCCCCCAGGGCTGGGGCAGGAGCTGGAGCCAGCATCCCTCCCATACTGCCATGGACTGGGAATGGCACCAAACTGGAGTGACAAGATATGGATGGCAAAAGGAGGCTCAAAGTGCCGAAAGCCAGGAGAGTTACCCCTGTAAATACCACCTCAGCACTGCTGGGGCCACACCTCGGATACTATTTTGGACTACCCACTCCAAGATGGACACTGAGGGGCTGGAGCAGGGCCAGAGAAGGGCAATGAAGCTGGGGAAGGGTCTGGAGAACAGGGCTGGGGAGGAGCAGCTGAGAGTACTGGAGAAAAGGAGGCTGAGGGGGAGACCTCATTGGTCTCTACAGCTCCCAGGAAAACAGGATGAGAGGAAATGGCCTCAAGCTGCAGAAAGGAAGACTCAGGTTGGACATTAGGAAAACTTTCTCCACCCAAAAGGTCACTGGGAGGTGGCGGAGTCCCCAACCCTGGAGGGGTTTAAAAGCTGTTTGGATGAGGAGCTTAGGGCCACAACGTAAGAGTTGTGTGCAGGGAGGTATTTGGTTATGACTGGACTCAATGATCTTAAAATCTCTTCCAAGCAGACAGTTCTGTGACTCTGTAGCCTCCTTCCCTAAGTGCTGTGGTAGGTCAGTGCTGCCCTTGCTCAGGCTCTCAGTGCACAGCACACACACAGCTCCTGCAGACTGTGGCATTGCTCATGTGTAACTAATTGCCAGCTTGGTCCTGGAAATAAGTTCTTTGCTCCTTGGAAGCTCAGAGCTGTCCGTGACACATATACCAAGATAACTCCAGCATCTCAGCCCCCCTGAGCCATGATTTAAACCCTCCCAGTGCTTTCTGCTGTCACAGACAACTCCAGCAGGCCTGACTCCAGAGTCTGGATCCGTAGAAAAGAAGCAGGAATGCTGCAGAAATGCTGCTGATTGGCAAAGTCTGGCTCTGATGAGCAATCAGTGGAGTGGTTGCCAGTGATCAGTCCTAGCTGAGCCTCTGAAGGGTGTCAGGACTCTGTGAAGCCACCTTTGAGGTTGGATGATGAGCACACGAATCAGTATTTACCCTTCTCATCCTGCACTTTGCTTCCTGGCCTCTGTCCCTGGTCAGCAGTGATCACTCAGGACATTGCCTAACTCACAAAGGTAAAACACACTGCAAGAAGGGGGAACTGACCTGCTCCTGCCACGTTCTTCCCCCCAAAGTGACAAAACATCTTTCTGGAGAGCAGAGCAGCAAATTGTTTGCCCTGCCACTAAGCAGGGAGGTGTCAGAGCTTGCCTTGAGCCTTGAGGTTCTGCGAGAGCACAAAGCAGGATGGAGAACATCTGCTGCAGCCAGCCCAGCTCTGCTTGCTGTGCCAAAGTGGGGCAGGAGAAGGACAGAGCAGTGCTCCTGCTGGGGCTGTGCTGTTCCACACCACCTCCAGCTTCCCAGCAGGAGAAGCAGCACAGTGAAGTGAGTGGGAGCTGTCACTTCTGTGACCCAGAACCCACCAGCTCTGCTCCCTTAGGCATGACCCAAACTTCTGTTTCACTATCTCATAGAATCAGGGAAAGGTTTTGCTTGGGAGGGACCTCTGAAATCATCAGAGTCCACTTTTCAGCCCAGCACTGCCAGGGCACCACTGAACCCTGGTCCTCAGCATTACATCTCCACAGCTTTGAACCCCTTCCAGGGATGGGGACTCCACCACTGGACCAGGCCTTGACAACCCTCAAGGGGAAGATATTTTTCATGTCCAACTTAAACCTCCTCTGGAGCAATGTGAGGCCATTTCCTCTTCTCCTGTCCCTTGTTCCTTGGGAAAAGAGACCAACCCCTACCTGGCTCCAACTTCCTTTCAGGGAGTTACAGAATCCTAGAATCAGTCAGAGTCAGAAGGATCATCCAGTTCCAACCCCCCTGTGCCATAGGCAGGGACACCCTACCCTAGAGCAGGCTGCTCACAGTTGCAAAGAGCCAAAAGGTCTCCTCTCAGCCTCCTCTTCTCCATGCTGAACAAGCCCAGATTTTCAAATGAGGGCTGAGGAATCCTCCAAGAAGGAGCTCATTAGCTACTTTTGTGCACAGAAATACCAAGCCCTAACCTTTTGCTAACACTTTGTGCTGAGCTTTACTCTCTGGCATCTCTGTTCCAGCAGAACCAGGCCAGACACAGGCTTGCACAGAGCCCCACAGGAACTCTACTAAACAGAGCAATGATTTGGAGAAGATGATAGAATGAATCATAGAATGGTTTAGGTTGGAAGAGACCTCAAAGATCATCCAGTTCCAACCCCCCTGTGCCATAGGCAAGGACACCTCCCACTAGATCAGGATGCTCAAGACCTCATCCAGCATGGCCTTGAACACCTCCAGGGAGGTTGTGGAGCACAGAAGCAGCCAATGTGATCTTTGATCACATTGGCTGCTTCTGTGCTCCACAACCTCCCTGG
>VWZI01004905.1:27202-45721 GCA_013396835.1 Psilopogon haemacephalus
CAACTCCCTCAGCCTGTCCTCATAGCATTGCTGCTGCAGCCCTCTGATCATCTTCGTGGCCTCCTCTGGACTCTCTCCAGCAGTTCCATGTCCTTCCTGTCCTGGGGGCTGCAGAGCTGCAGACAGTGCTGCAGGTGGGGTGTGAGGAGAGCAGAGCCAAGGGGCACAATCCCCTCCCTTGCCCTGCTGCCCACAGCTGCTCTTGCTGCAGCCCAGCACACAGTTGCTGTCTGGGCTGTGTGTGCACACTGCAGGCTCATGTTGAGCTTCTCATCCACCCAGACCCCCAGGTCCTGTTCCTCAGAGCTGCTCTCCAGCCACTCACCACCCAGCCTGTATCTGTGCTTGGGATTGCACCCACCCAGGTGCAGGACCTTACACTTGGCCTTGTTGTATTTCATGAGGTTGGCCTGGGCACAGCTCTGCAGCCTGTCCTGATGATGATGCTCAGCAGAACACCATGCCCGGCGCAGCCCTCCCAGCCCCATGCCTTCCAGCACACTTCAAACTCTTTTTTTTCCTTTTTTCTTTTTTTTTTTTTTTGTTTTTGAAGAGGATGAGAAGCTCCTCCTGACACTGTGAACTGGAGCAGAGCTGCCTGTCTCCATCTCACAGAAATCCTTCCCCAGCACCGTGAGCATTTCACCCCAACGCGTGGCAGAGGCACAGCAGCCTTAATATAGCCGAAGCCAGCAGCTGCCAGCAGGCATTCAGCACTTTGTCAATTACATAAAAATAAGAGGATTTGGCCTGATCCTCCCCAAAGTTACCCTAGGAGTAGCTGCTGCCTTGGTGCAACTTGCCTGCACGTTGCATGGGCTAGGAGCAGCCCCAAGGAGAAGGACTTGGGGGTGCTGGGGGTGCAAAGTTGGACAGGAGCTGGCACTGATTGCTGCCAGCCCAGCCCCAGCCTGTCTTGGGCTGAGCCCCAGCAGTGTGGGCAGCAGGGGCAGGGAGGGGATTCTGCTCCTCTGCTGGGCTCTGCTGAGCCTCCCCTGCAGTGCTGGGGCAGCTCTGGAGCCCTCAGCATAGCACAGGCAGGGACCTGCTGCAGCAGGAGCAGAGGAGGCCACAGCAGTGCTGGCAGGGCTGGAAGGGCTCTGCTGGGAGCCAGGCTGGGAGAGTTGGGGGTGTGCAGCCTGGAGAGGAGAAGGCTCCAGGGAGACCTTCCGGTGACTTTGCAGGGCTGAAAGGGGAGATCAGAAAGCTGGGGACAGTTTTTCTCAGGTCCTGTTGTGCCAGGCCAAGGGGAGATGGTTTGGACTGCAAGGGGGAGCTTGAGAGTGGAGAGAATCATAGAATCATAGAATGGTTTAGGTTGGAAGAGACCTTAAAGATCATCCAGTTCCAACCCCCTGCCATAGACCGGGACACTTCCCACTAGATCAGGATGCTCAAGACCTCATCCAGTCTGGCCTTGAAGGGAGAAATGTTTGGCCCTGAGGGCAGGGAGAGCCTGGCCCAGGTTGCTCAGAGAAGTGGGAGCTGCCCCATGGCTGGCACCAGTGGAGGTGGTTTGAGGCTCTGCTTGCAGATGTCCCAGCTGACAGCAGGCGTTAGACTGGATGGCCTGGGAAGGTCCCTTCCCACTAAAACCATTCCACAGTTCTGTGAGATGAACCTGCAAGAGCTTCAGAAAGCTGCACAGTGCCTTGCCTGCTTCTCATGCTCTGTGTTAGGTTTGGGACCTTGCCTGTTCTCCCATAGCAGCTGAGGTCTGCCATAGAATCAGAGAATCGTTTAGGTTGGAAGGGACCTCAAAGCTCAGCCAGTTCCAACCCCCCTGTGCCACAGGCAGGGACACCTCCCACTAGAACAGGTCTCTCAAGGCCTCATCCAACCTCATCCTGAATACCTCCAGGGAGGTTGTGGAGCACAGAAGCACCCAATGTGATCTTTGNTCCCCTCTGCCACTTTGAACCCATCCCTCCTCCTCCTCCTCCTGCCATTACCAGACCTTGTCAATAGTCCCTTTCCAGCCCTCCTGGAGCCCTCTTTAGATACTGTCCCAGTAAGAAGGGAGAGGTGTGTATGGGCAGGTGAGGTGAGCAGGGAGGGGATTGTCCCTTTGGACTCAGCTCTGGTGAGGTTGCACCTTGAGTCTTGTGTTCAGTTTTGGGCACCGCAATACAAGAGAGATGTGGAGGTGCTGGAGCAGGTCCAGAGGAGGGCAATGAAGCTGGAGAAGGGCCTGGAGAATAAATCTGATGAGGAGTGACTGATGGAGCTGGGGATGGTTGGTGTGAAGCAGAGGAGGCTGAGGGCAGAGCTCATTGCTGTCTGCAGCTACCTGAAGGGACATTGTGCAGAGGCTGCTGCTGGGCTCTGCTCACAGCTCCCTGCAGACACAACAAGGGGGAATGGCCTCAAGCTGAGGCTGGGCAGGTTTAGATTGGGCATTAGGAAAAAGTTTTTGTTTCAGGGAGAGAGTGGTGAGGGAGTGGAATGAGCTGCCCAGGGAGGTGGTGGAGTCCCCCAGCCTGGCTGTGTTTCAGGGTGGTTTGGATGTGGTGCTTGGGGCTATGGTTGAAGGTGAATTTCCCTGAGCAAGGTTCTAGGTTGGGCTTGGTGACCCTGAAGGGCTCTGCCAACCTGCATGGTGCTGGGATTCTGTGATGGGCCAGGCTCTGCCTGCTTCTCCAGCTGTGCCCCTCAATCTGGAGCTGTCTCTCCTCTCTCAGGATGTTTGCAGTGCTGGCAGCAGCCATGCTGCAGGCCCCTGGGGCAGAACACATCTGCCTGCGAGATGCTGGTGTGCAATGTAAATCACCTTCCTCAGCAAAGATGTTGTTTCAACTGCAATCAAGGCAGCCAGAAAGAAATAAATAACCATTACACACTTGTGTCAACAAAGAAGGGAGAGGGCTGCTCAGCCCTGTCCCCCCAGCAGCATGTGCAGCACCTCCCCTGTCCTTGCCAGTGAGAGAGCACAGAATGGAGAGGAGGCACCGAGCCCCACCGAGCTCCTGTCCGACCAGGAAATTCCTCCCCACACAGAATCACAGAATGAAGGAGGTGGAAAAGACCTCTGGGATCATCGAGTCCAACCTAGCACCTAACCCTTCTTATTAATTAAACCCTGGCACTAAGTGCCTCATGCAGCCTCTTCTCAAACACATCCAGGGCTGGGGACTCCACCACCTCCCCTCCAGCCCATTCCAATGCCAATCACTCTCTGTGCACAACTTCCTCCTAACATCCAGCCTCAACCTGCCCTGCCACAGCTTGAGCCTCTGTCCCCTCCTTCTGTCCCTGGCTGCCTGGCAGCAGAGCCCAACCCCAGCTGGCCACAACCTCCCTCCAGACAGCTGCAGAGAGCAATGAGCTCTGCCCTCAGCCTCCTCTTCTGCAGGCTGCACACCCCCAGCTCCCTCAGCCTCTCCTCTTGGGGCTGTGCTCCAGGCCCCTCCCCAGCCTTACTGCCCTTCTCTGGGCACCTTGCAGCACCTCAACAACACACACCTGTGGGGTAGATGCCAAAAGCAAACCAGCATTGCACAGTGCCAGAGGATTTGGCCTCAAGTTGCACCAAGGGAATTATGGAGACACAAAAAACAAGAAACCTCTGCTGCTGCCAGCATAAGAGGGGAGATTTAAATGGGATGTTAAGAGGAAGTTCTTCACAGTGAGGGGGGTGAGACACTGGCACAGGTTGCCCAGGGAGGTTGTGGCTGCTCCCTCCCTGGAGGTGTCCAAGGCCAGGCTGGATGAGGTCTTGAGCATCCTGTTCCAGTGGGAGGTGTCCCTGCCTATGGCACAGGGGGGTTGGAACTGGATTAGCTTTGAGCTCCCTTCCAATCTAAACCATTCTATGATTCTGTGACATGGAAATGCTGGTGAGGGTCCAAAGGAAGCCATGAAGATGATCAGAGGGTTGGAGAGCCTCCACTGTGGCACAGGGGTGTTGGAACTGGATTAGCTTTAAGCTCCCTTCCAATCTAAACCATTCTACGATTCTGTGACATGGAAATGCTGGTGAGGGTGCAGAGGAAGCCATGAAGATGATCAGAGGGTTGGAGAGCCTCCACTGTGGGGGCAGGATGAAGGAGCTGAGGATGTTCAGCCTGGAGAAAAGAAGGGTCTGGGGACACCTGAGAGCAGCCTCTCAGTGCCTGAAGGGGCTGCAGGAAAGATAGAAGGGGACAGCTTGCAAAGGTCTGTAGTGCCAGGATGAGGGACAATGGCTTTGAGCTGAGAGAGAGGAGATGGAGAGTGGAGAGGAGGAAGAAATTGTTGAGAGTGAGGGTGGGGAGACACTGGCACAGGTTGCTCAGGGAGGTTGTGGTGCACAGAAGCACCCAATGTGATCAAAGATCAAAGATCACATTGGGTGCTTCTGTGCACCACAACCTCAAAGATCACATTGGGTGCTTCTGTGCTCCACAACCTCCACAACCTCCCTGGAGGTGTTCAGGACATGGACCTCAAGGCTGGATAAGGCCTTGAGTGACCTGTTCTAGTGGGAGGTGTCCCTGCCTATGTCACAGGAGGGTTGGAACTGGCTGAGCTTTGAGCTCCCTTCGAACCTCACCCATCCTCTGGCTCTATGATGCTGTCAACTTCCCAGCACAGGGCAACCTGCAAGGTCCTCTCCGCGCCGCTCCCGCGCCTGGGCAGCATTTCTCCCTGACCACAAAACTCCATTTATTCAACAGCAAGCAGCTCAGGGCCTTGAAGAGGTTAACTTCTGGAGGGCTTGGCTGCTCTCCAGCCTCCATCCTAGCACTGGGGGCGCTAAGGCAAGAGCACAGCAGCAGCAGCAGCAGCAGCCGGGGCTAGCCGTGATTAATAGAGTGCTGAGCGCGCTGCTTTCCACATCCACACACTTCTCATTCCCCTGCTTCCATAGATCATGGACTTATCCTCAAAATATCTGACTGAAATTGAATTTGGCTTCTCCCTCAACCGTTCATTTCCTATGTTATGCAAGGTTATATCCTTTTCTGCATGAGCAGAACCAAACCAGCTGCAAGCTTCGGAGGGGAAAATGTGGTTTCAATTATGAAGCTGGCCCCGAGTATTGAACCACAGCTCTGTTGCTGCTCTAATTGAGCCATCATGGAGTGAACCTACAGGAAAGGAACTGTATTAATTAGGTTTGTAAACTTAATGTAAGGAAATTTAAGGGGGAGATGGGGAGAGGGGGGCACGGATTGGAAGGAAATCTCCCCTGCTCCCTGCCATGGGCCAAGGAGCAATGGATGGAAGCTGCAGCACAGGAGGTTGCAGCTCACCACAAGAGGCAACTTCTTGCCTGGGTGGGTCCCAGAGCCCTGGCACAGGCTGCCCAGAGAGGTTGTGGAGTCTCCTTGTGTGGAGCCTTTGCAGACTCTGTCTGGATGTGTTGCTGTGTGCCCTGAGCTAGATTGGATGCTCCTGCTCTGGCAGGGATTGGACTGGAGGAGCTCTTTGGGTCCCTTCCAACCCTTGATGTGAGCTGTGATCCAGAGAGGTTGTGGAGCCTCCTTCTCTGGAGACTTTCAAGACCTGTCTGGATGTGTTCCTGTGTGAATCCTGTGCTAGATTCTGTGGTCCTGGGGGAGCTGGACTCAATGATGTCTTTGAGTCCCTTCCAACCCCTGACATCCTGTGAGCTTGTGAAAAAAGATCCCTATCAGCTCAGGAATTCTCCCTCAAAAGGCAGAAGTGAAGTAGATCTGAAGTTGTTGGGAGAGTTCTCCCCCCAAGTCCTGATCAGCTCCAGCACACCAAACTGATGCTGTTGGCTGAGTATGGACAATTATTGAATTACTCCACTGACCAAATGAAGAGTTTAAAGAGCAATTGAGCTAAGTGGGGGAGCCAGAGAGGGCTCCTCAGAGCAGCTCTACCTCACAAGTGCTGACTGTGTGAGGAGGACACCAAGCACAGGGCTGACACAAACCACTCCAGCCTGTCCCTCTGGAGGATGAGCCTTCAAGGGTCCTCCAGCTGAGGGGTTACTGCCTCACTCTTGGACACTACTCTTAAGCCACATGAAAAGAATGCTAATGGCCTCAGGAAATCCTTTCCCAGCCTTAAAATATCTGTTTGATGACTTCATAAATGCAGATCCCAACATCAGATTTCCTTACCACAGCTCTAGGTCTGTAAATTAGCATAGGCCAAGAAAAGAAAAGGGGTGGGGGGGGGTATTTATTTTGTATGCTTTCACATGCAAAATCCATCCTTCATCTCAGCTCTCACACTCAGCTCAAAGCCATTGTCCCTCACCCTGGAACTCCCAGTCCCTGCCAGCTCTCCTGGAGCCCCTTCAGGTACTGGAAGGTTGCTCTCAGGTCTCCCTTGAGCCTCCTCCAGGAGCTGCAGTGAGCAGAGGAGATTCAGGCTGGACATAAGGAAGAAGCTACTTCACAATTAAACTGGCAAATACTCTAACAGCTGCTCCAGGGAGGAGGTTGAGGTCCCATCCCTGGGACTCAGTGTGGCCCTGAGCAGCCTCTCTAGTTGGAGGTGTCCTTGCTGACTGCAGGGGGGATTGGGCAGGATGTCCCTTCCAACCCAGTGCAATCTGTGACCTCCTCAGAATGCAGGTGAGATGGCCACGTACAGGACAGCCTTGCCAGCTTGCAGAGGCTACCTATTCATTTTAGGACTGAATGATGAAGCTCTTTAGAGCCCTTTCTGATTCTGCCTTGTATTTAGCCCAGCACATAGGGAGCAAACCAGTGGTAAGTTGCACCCTCAGGTTAGTGGAGGGGACTACAGGAGAGCTGGAAGGGACTTTTGACAGAGGGCTGCAGTGACAGGACAAAGGAAACAGCTTCAAACTGGAAGGAGCTGGATTTAGATGAGACATTAGGAAGCAATTCTTCCCCACGAGGGTGGTGAGGCACTGGCACAGGTTGCCCAGAGAAGCTGTGGAGACTCCAAGGCTGGAAATGCTCAAGGCCAGGATGGATGAGGCAAAGTGATTTGATGCCAGCTGAGCTCGTCCAGCACAATTCCAGCACACCACACACACAGGCCCTGCACACAGCAGAGTGCAGAAGGGCTGAGCCTCTGCAGTGCTCCCTGCTCAAGGGCTCTGCACCCACCCTGACCAGGCTGGACTGTGCCAGCACACCAGGCTCACCTGAAGCCATACCAAAAGCACCACCAGAAGTGTAGGCTCTTACCTCTCCCTGGAAACTCTTCAGTAGTGGAGCTACCTGTTTGCGCAGGTCCTGGAAGACACAAGCAGGATATTTGATCAGGAAGGTGTGAAAAGAGAAGGCAGTGACAAGTTCTCCCCAAAGCCACTTCCAGTTCTGAAGCACCACTGGGAACTCTGCTGGCCTGTGGTGGCAGCTCTGACTAGAGGCATGCCTGGGACTGCAGCTGGCAGAGCTGCCAGCCTGGCACGGAGCTGTGCCTGCTGCAAGCAGCATTCATGAGCGGTGCTGGGTAAGCACTGAGCACCTCCAAGCCTTTAACTCAGCTCAGAAACTAAGGAGATTAGAGCAAATGCCTCTATCTACCTCAACAGCAGCTGCACCTCTGACCTTACATCACAAACGTTGCCCCATGTGGATGCCAGGCTTAAAGGAAGAGCATCCTGGGCCCTGACTTCACCTGAGAGCTTTGCCATGCTGTTATTTTGGCAGGAGTGCTCTGATTTGAGCAGCAGAGAACTGGAGAGAGGAAGGCTGGAGCAGATTTGTCTCTCTCAAGGGATGGTTTAGGATGGAAGGGACCTTAAAGCTCAGCCAGTGCCAAACCCTTGCCATAGGCAGGGACACCTCACATCAGCCCAGGATGCTCAAGGCCTCATCCAGCCTGGCCTTGAACCCCTTCAGGGAGGTGATGCAGCATTCGGATCACATTCTGTGCTTCTGTGCTCCACCTGACGTTGCCCCATGTGGATGCCAGGCTTAAAGGAAGAGCATCCTGGTCCCTCACTTCACCTGAGAGCTTTGCCATGCTGTTATTTTGTCAAGAGTGCTCTGATTTGAGCAGCAGAGAACTGGAAGGCTGGAGCAGTTCTGTCTCTCTCATGGGACGGTTTAGGGTGGAAGGGACCTTAAAGCTCAGCCAGTGCCAAACCCTTGCCATAGGCAGGGACACCTCACATCAGCCCAGGATGCTCAAGGCCTCATCNTTTCTGCCAGCTCAAAGCCATTCTGTGCTCCACAACCTCCCTGGGCAACCTGTGCCAGTCTCTCCCCACCCTCACTTTCAAGAGTTTCTTCCTCATCTCCACTCTCAGTCTCCCCTCTGCCAGCTCAAAGCCATTGTCCTTCATCCTGTCACCCCCAGCCCTTGTCCAAAGTCCCTCCCCAGCTCTCCTGGAGCCCCTTCAGGTACTGAAGGCTGCTCTGAGCTCTCCCTGGAGCCTTCTCCCCAACCCACTCAGCCTGTCCCTACAGGGGAGGTTCTCCAGCCCTCTGGTCATCTTCATGGCCTCCTCCAGACCTGATCCAACACTTCCATGTCCTTCTTATGCTAGGGGCACCACAGGTGTCTTGGTTTCTGACTGACTCCAAATTTCTCCTGAATTAAACACAGTGCTATAAAATTCATAGAATTACAAATTCACAGAACTGTAGGGGCTGAAAAAGGCCTCTAAGCACATCCAGTCCAACCAGCAACTCAACACCACCATGGCCATTAAACCATGGCCACCCTGAGCACCTCCAGGGCTGGGGACTCCACCACCTCCCTGGGCAGCCTGTGCCAATCCCTGGCATGTTTATTAAAATGCTGCCCTCAAAATCACTCCAAAAGTTCACAGTAGGCTTTAAGTTAGCAACCAGGATGGGTTAGGACAACAAAGCTACATCCACCTTGCACTACATTCTCAGTGGTTCCACTTGTAAGGTGGTTTGGGTTGAAACCACTGAGGAGATTGGGGTGTGAAATAAAAACTGTCACACTGCTTTAAGATGAGAGGGTCCAGAGGAGGCCACAAAGATCACAGAATCATAAAATCATAGAATGGTTTAGGTTGGAAGGGAGCTCAAAGCTCAGCCAGTTCCAACCCACCTGTGCCATAGGCAGGGACTCCTCCCACTAGAACAGGTCACTCAAGGCCTCATCCAGCCTGGTCCTGAACACCTTCAGGGAGGGAGCAGCCACAACCTCCCTGGGCAACCTGTGCCAGTGTCTCACCACCCTCAACCTGTGTCAGTGTCTCCTCACCCTCCCTGTCTGTGCTCCACAACCTCCCTGGACAACCTGTGCCAGTGTCTCACCACCCTCAACCTGTGTCAGTGTCTCCTCATCCTCCCTGTCTGTGCTCCACAACCTCCCTGGACAACCTGTGCCAGTGTCTCACCACCCTCACTGCAAGCAACTTCCTCCTAACATCCAGTTTCAGTCTCCCCTCTGCCAGTTCAAACCCATTCCCCCTTGTCCTGTCATAACAAGACCTTGTGATGATCAGAGGGTTGGAGAATCTCTCCTACGAAGACAGGCTGAGAGAGTTGGGGCTGTTCAGCCTGGAAAAGGCTCCAGGGAGACCTTAGAGCAGCATTTCAGTATCTGAAGAAGACCTACAGGAAGGGTGTTCAGAAGGGCTTGGAGTGTATGAGGGACAATGGTCTGAAGCTGGAGCAGGGCAGATTTAGGTTGGACATCAGGAGGAAGTTGTGCACAATGAGAGCCATGAGACACTGGAACAGGTTGCCCGGGGAGGTGGCTGAGATCCCATCCCCTGGAGACATTCAAGATCAGACTGCATGAGGTCCCGGGCACCTCTAGCTGGAGGTGTCCCTGCTGGCTGCAGGTGGGGCTGGACAAGATGCCCTTTGAGGGCCACTTGCAACCTGTGAACGTGTGAAATCCTCAAGAACCTGCTTGAGAAGCACCAAGTCCTGCAGCCCTGCAGAGGACACTGCTCCTCAGGCACAGCCAAGAAGCTGGCCTGAAGTCTTGTGTGGGATTGCAGTGACAGAGCACAAGCAGGGATTGCATCGTGCAAATACAGCCCAAAGTAAACCCCCAAGAGGTGGAAAAGAGTAACAGGATGCTGCAGTGTGAGGAGGGCAGCAGTGATGCAGCTTACTCAGGAAGAAGGCAGATTTCCCAGCCTTGGGGATTCCCAAGGCACAGCTCAGCAGCCCTAGGGTGGCTGCTAAAGACCCATTTTTAGGGCTAGGTGAGATCTGGTCAGCTTCTGGAGGTCCTCTCCAACTAAGAGTCCTGTGATGTTCTGAGAAGACTGCTCACAAATCTCAACAGGAGAAGAAGTTTCCTTACTGTGAGGGTGCTGGAGCCCTGCAGCAGGCTGTCCAGAGAGGTTGTGGAGTCTCCTGGAGACTTTCCAAAGCCACCTGGATGTGTTCCTGGCTGGCTGATCTCCAGAGGTCCCTTCCAACCCCTGCCATTCTGTGATTCTGTGGATTGCTTGAACCACGAAGCCTTCCTGGCTGCACACAGACCACAGCCCCTCAGCTGCCCTGAACCTCATGCAAGAGGTCATCAAGAGGTCTTGGAAGCCCTTTCTCCATTTAAAAAGAGCCAGGTGAAGCCCTGGGCCTTGCAGAAAAGGAGGTGACCTTATAAAGCTGGGAAATTCTCTTTTCCAATGCATTGATTTTGACATCTGGAGTCATGCAACATATTGGACATGAAACCACTCAGCAAAAGAGCCTCAGCCCTGGGTTTAATCTGATTTTCCTGAAGGAAAAGTAGGCTTTTGAGACAAGTGATTTTTGTCATTTACATGACAAGTCATGCAGGGAGTTGGAGTATCAGGAGTTCTCCCACTCCCTGAGAAATGGCTTAGGGGGGCAAAGGCAAATGAAGCTATCAAAGCCAAAGCATCAGCCAAGTTCCACTTCTCTGCATGGTTTCTGCACCAGCACACAGCTAAGCCCTACCAAGCTCAGGATAATGTCCCAGCTTTATAACCTCCTTCTCCAGCTGCAAACCAAAGCATTTCTCTTCTCACACCAAATCCCCTCAGTGTTTCCTGCTGGACAGGAAAAGCTTAGAACATAGAATCACAGAACGGGTTGGGCTGGAAGTGACTTCCAAAGCTCATCCAGCCCAGCCCCCTGCACTCAGCATCCTCCACCAGAGCAGGTTGCTCACAGCCTTGTCCAGCCTCACCTTGAATATCTCCAGGGATGAAGCCCCAAACACCTCCCTGGGCAACCTGCTGCAGTGTTCCAGCAGCCTCCTGCTGCAGAACTTGTTCCTCACATCCAATCTCAAGCTGCTCTGCTCTCGTTTCAAACCATTGCCCCTGGTGCTGTCCCTGCAGGCCTTTGGGCACAGTCCCTCTGCAGCCTACTTGGAGCCCCTGCAGGTACTGGCAGGCAGCTCTAAGATCTCCCTGGAGCCTTCTCTTCTCCAGGCTGAGCAGCCCCAGCTCCCTCTGCCTGACCCCATAGTAGAGGTGCCCAAGCCCCCGAGCACAGATGCTGTCCTTGCCTGCCACAAACACCTACAAATGTCATCTCTAGCAAAGGGCCCTGGCAGGCTGAGCAGCTTTTCCCCCCTTGCTGACCACTCCAGCAGGCTCTGCAGCTTTTCTGACATGTTGTCTCTGTAACCTGATGATGACAACATTGGAGGAAGCCACAGCAACCACCCACATCAAAATGGATGCTCCCAGTCAGGGCCATAGCTGCCTTGGTGGCTTTAATGCACAAAGAATTACAAACAGAGACAGCAGATTTCCAGTCAGGATATTGGCACCCTTAAAGTCAGGAAGACTGAGACCATCCAAGCAGAGCAGCAGCTCCTGCAGGAAAAATCTCAGCTGGCAGGAACTCATTGGGTTGAGGGCTCCTCTGCCTGGTACTGCCTCTGAATTTACTGCCTGGTTTGGCACCAGGCAGCAAACTGCTGCCAAATCTGAAAGGAGAACTACAGGAAAGCTAATTCCAGCCCAGCCCCAAGCCTCCTGCTCACAGGGCTCTGGAGAACAGGACACTACCCCCACTGGCCAAGCATCTGGTGTGAGCACCAGGCACAGCAGCAGATGGCAAAGCACCACAGTGAGATAAAGCACAGCCAGCTCTGGAGGCAGCAGTACATCAGCCCTACTGCTCTGGGTGCATGAAGAGCTTGAATCATAGAATCCTACAATCAGTCAGGGTTGGAAGGGACCACAAGGATCAGGCAGTCCCAATCCCCCTGCCATGCCCAGGGACACCCTACCCTAGAGCAGGCTGCCCACAGCCTCTGCCAGCCTGGCTGCAAACACCTTCAAGACCCTTCAGCCCTGCAGGGCAGATCCATCCCAGCCCTGAGTCCTCCCTGCTTCTAAGTGCCCACCCAGCTGGTGGCTCCTACCCAGCTTTGATGTTCTGCCTTGGCACAGAGCAGGGCAAACTGAGCAGCCCCAGAGTCCTCCTTGGGGAGCATCATCTGCATCCTAGAATGAGTCAGGGTTGGGAGGGACCACAAGGATCAGGCAGTCCCAACTCCCCTGCCATGCCCAGGGACACCCTACCCTAGAGCAGGCTGCCCACAGCCTCTGCCAGCCTGGCCAAAAACACCTCCAGGGATCTGGCCCCAAACACCTCCCTGAGCCCAGAGCCTGCTACTGAACTGCATCCTCTCACAGCTACCAGCTCCTGACAGGCAGCATCTGCAGGACTTTCTGCTTCATGATACAAACTCCATCAGGACTCTGTCTTCACATCCATCTTTAATAACCAGAGATGATGTTGGTTGGTTATGGCAGAGAGAAGAGGGAGAGAAGCAGGAGAACGAAAGGAATAAAAGGAGCATCCCAAAGCTAAGGCAGCAGTTGGTCAAGCTGCCAAAAAGGGAGAAAAGCTCTCGAGTACAAAATCTGATTCCCACACATCCTTCATTTAGCACATTCAGGATGCTAAGCACTGATCCCAGCAATCAAAACGTTACCAAGCAAAACCTGTGCCATAAAGGGAAACTGTGGTGTGCCCAATGTAGACAACAGCTTCTGTTGTGGGTGAGACAGGGCTTAAAACACTTCATGGTGGAGGAGAATGCAGCTCAAAGTGATTGAGTCCCACTGGCACACCATCAGTTATAGCACAGGAATCAATCTGGGGCAATCCCAGGACACAGAATCCCAGAATATCACAGCATGGTGGGGTGGGAGATCAGCCAGTCCAAACCCCACTGCTCCAGCAGGGCACCCGTCCAGCAGCACAATGCCCAGGGGGGTTGGAAGCTCTCCACACAAGGACACTGCACAGCCCCTCTGGGCAGCCTGCTCCAGGCCTCCAGCACCCTCACCACAAACAACTTTCTCCTCCTCTTCACACCCAACCTCCTGCCTGACACTTCCTGCCCCTTGCTGCCCCTTGTCCTGACCCTGGGCACCACTCAGCAGAGTCTGGCCCCAGCCTCTTGCCCCCCACAGCTCCTTCAGCTCTTGCTGAGCATTGCTCAGCTGCCCTCTGGGGCTGCTCTCCTGCAGGCTCTCAGCCCCAGGGCTCTCAGCCTTTGCTCCTGCCAGAGCTGCTCCAGGCCCCTCAGCAGCTCTGCAGCCTCCCCTGGGCTCTCTGCAGCAGTTCTCTGTCTCTCTGCAGCTGGGAAGCCCAGAACAGGACCCAGATCTCCAGCCGTGGCCTCATTAGAGCAAGCAGTTTACCAGGGTGAGATGCTTTGACAACCTGAAATCTTAGCAACACCCTGAAATCTGCAGCAGCTGAGCAGCAGAGACAGAGCAGCCTCCACCCCCTGCCACTACCTGTGGGAGCAAACAGTCTAAGGGAAGGGGCTGCAAGGATCTGCTGCAGTATTTTCAACACAACCAAGCATGTCAGTGGTGCCCAGGGCCAGGCCAAGAAGCAGCAAAGGGCACAAAGTGGCAGGCAGGAGGCTGCAAGTGAAGAGGAGGAGAAAGTTGTTTATGGTGAGGGTGCTGGAGGCTGCAGTATTTTCAACACAACCAAGCATGCCAGGTGGGGATGCAGGTAAGTGGCACACAGCAGCACAAAGCACCAGCACCTTCCTCACACCATTTGCTGGGTTTTTCCCCTCTTCCTCTCCTCCTTGGAAAGAGTTTTTCAGCTGCTTTTGCAATCCCTTCCTCAGCTACCCAGCGTCAAAAACCTTCGTCAGCTTCCAACAAAAGGGAAGCAAAAAATAACCAGGCAGGAGTCAGGAACACACTCGCCTGGAGTCACCAACCACAGCCCTGCTGGGGAGATTTATTTTTGGCAGTTTGGACAAATTCCTCATCAGGCTTGATCTCCAAATATGACACCAACATCAAACAGCCTTTTGCCTGCTCCGCACTAAGCTGAAGGGAAAGGACAGAGCCGGGGGACTCTGCAAGGCTGCTTAGCAAGGACACCCTCTGATTTATTCTCTGTTTAAAGCCTCTACTGCCTGGGCTGTGATCAAAACAGGAAGGGCATCCAGCTCCAGCACTGCCACCCAGCCAGCACAGCCCTGCCACCAGGCCCAGCAGCTTCAACATGAAGCTGAACATTCCTGCTCCTCAATGCTGTGCTCAGCTCTGGGCCACTCACTGAAGGAAGGACATTGAGGGGCTGGAGCCTGTCCAGAGAAGGGCAATGAGGCTGGAAAAGAGCCTGGAGCACCTGGGCTACCAGGAGGGCCTGAGGGAGCTGGGGATGGTCAGGCTGGAGGAGGCTGAGGGCAGACCTCACTGCAAGGAGGTTGGAGCAAGGAGGAGGCAGCCTCTGCTCACTGGTGGCAAGATAGGACCAGAGGAAACAGTTCCAAGCTGCACCAGGGGAGGCTCAGGTTGGATGCTAGGAAATATTTCTTCACTGGAAGGGTTCTCAAACACTGGAACAGGCTGCCCAGGGCAGTGCTGGAGTCACCATCCCTGGAGGTGTTCAAGCAGCCTGTGGATCTAGTTTAGTGCTGGGTCAAGGGCTGGACTGGATGAACTTGGAGGTGAACCAGATGCATTTTGTGATTCTTGGATAATTCATCAGCACAGACTCACTGCAGTCCTGCAGCCCTGCTCTCCAGCCTGCTCCTTAGTCCATCTGAACATGTCTGGTGTCTCCCTCTCCCCTTGGATGGCTGAGCAGGGCAGAGCAGATTTCTGAGCTAGGCTCCAGCCCAGCTCAGGATGTGAAGTGGAGGATATGAACTGGGCTGAATCAGAGCTGGGAGCTGCTGGGGCTCTCCAGTTTCAGAGGCACAAAGATCTGCTGGAGAAGGTCCAGCAGAGGGCTGTGAGGATGCTGAGGGGACTGCAGCACTGCCTTATGAAGAGAGACTGAAGGACCTGGGGCTGCTTAGTGTGCAGAAGAGAAGGCTGAGAGGGGATTGGATCAATGTTTGTAAGTGTCTGAGGGCTGGGGGTGAGGAGGGGGGGGACAGGCTCTGCTCACTGCTCCCTGCCACACATAGGCCAAGGAGCAATGGATGGAAGCTGCAGCACAGGAGGTTGCAGCTCAAGACAAGAGGCAACTTCTTGCCTGTGTGGGTCCCAGAGCAGTGGCACAGGCTGCCCAGAGAGGTTGTGGAGTCTCCTTGCGTGGAGCCTTTGCAGACTCTGTCTGGATGTGTTGCTGTGTGCCCTGAGCTAGCTTGGATGCTCCTGCTCTGGCAGGGGAGTTGGACTGGAGGAGCTCTTTGGGTCCCTTCCATCCCCTGATGTCCTGCGATATGTGATCCAGAGAAATTGTGGAGTTTCCTTCTCTGGAGACTTTCAAGACCTGTCTGGATGTGTTCCTGTGAGACCTGTGCCAGATTCTATGGTCCTAGGGAGGTTGCACTCAATGATCTCTCTGTGTCCCTTCCAACCCCTGACATCCTGGGATCCTGTGATCCTATGATTTTCCCTTTACAAGGCTTAAACAACAAGTTTAGGTTTTGCTCAATTGAACTCTGAATCTAAGTAATTTTTAACTCCCTTTCCATTGTTTTTAATGAGAACTCTGTGGAGAACTCAAGTGAGGATAAATCCATGGGAAAATCCTGGGCAACAAATGCATCTTCCTGAGGACTGAGCTCCACTGCCTGCTGGCTGCAGCACACAGGACACCTCCATGCTCAGGCTACCAAAGCTCTGCCTCTAATTTACTTCAGGTCTGAAGCTCCACAAGCACCTTCTGACCTCCTCGCAGGCTGCTCCATCTCGTTTACCTCCTCCAACACACCTCCAAATGTCACAACGAGAGCCCCATGCCCCTGGTTTGATGAAGTGGCCCAGCAAGGCTCAGCCTGACCTCCACACCTTGCTCATCTGCAGCAGTACTGAGCTGCTGGAGCAGGCAGCACAGCACAGAACTGCCCAGATGGTCTCTCCTCTGCCTCCTGTGCCACACTGCCTATGATCTGTGCTGTAGAGAGGCAGGGACTGGCTGGCCACTGTCACTATGTCTGGCAGAGAAACCACAATGAGAAGCAGCCCACATGGACCAGCATGGGTGACATCATTAGTTCAGCTGTCACAGCCTATTTTGGAGCTGCCTTATCACTGCTTTCCTGCCATCTCACCCCTTCTGCACTTCCTTCCTTGTTAGCCCTCACGTAATGAGCAACTAACAAGTGGCCCTGGCCTCAAAACTGGCCAGGCTCAACCTCCAGATACTTTCTGGGAAGAACTTACAAAAAGAGCAGAGAAAAAGGAAATAAAGAGAGTCCAAACCAGGAAAAAAAAAAACAAAACAAAAAAACCCCTCAAGAGATACTGGGTTCACACAGCACCACGAGAAAGACACTGAGGTCCTGGTGAAGGCTCTGGAGTACAGGGCTGGGGAGGAGCAGCTGAGGGAGCTGGAAGTGGTCAGCCTGGAGGAGGCTGAGGGCTCACTGCTCTCTGCCTCACACTCTTCCTCATGCCCCCAGGACTCCATTTACCTCCTTCCCCACCAGGGCACATTGCTGCCTCATGGGAACTTGTTCCAGCACTTCCCAGGACCTTCTCCTTGGAGCTGCTTCCCAGCAGGTCCCCCCTCAGCTGTCTTGCTGCAGGAGGTTGTTGTCAGCCTGAAAGAGGCTGGAGCCTCTTGTCCCTACTATCAAGTGATATAAGGAGAAGAAATGGCCCCAAAATACCCCAGGAAAGGTTCAGGTTGGACATTAGAAGAAACTTCTTGACTGAAAGGATTCTCAAACTCTGAAAAGACTCCCCAGGGAGGTGGCTGAATCCCCCTGCCAGGAGGGGTTTCAGTGACAGAGCTGTGGTGCTGAGGGACATGGTTCAGCACCAGCCTGGGCAGAGTGAGATAATGGTTGGACTTTGTGATCTTAAAGGGCTTTTTAAACCAAAATGATTCTCCAATTCCATGATGGTCACTATGTGGAAGAGGAAGGTGTGCCAAAGCCTGGCAGCCAGGCTGAAGCTCCTCTCTCCAGAGGCACTGCTATGAGCAAAGTGGTGAGCAAGGTGGGATCCCCCAGACACTCATCCACCAACACACAGGTTCTAATCATCATCTCTCTGCACCCAGACTGATGGAAAGGTCCAGGGAAGCAGCATTCAGTCTGGGCTGGGGCCAGTCTTGGCCAGCATCTTCATCAATCACTTGGATGAAGGGATGGGAGCCCCCACAGCCAGTTTGCTGCTGGTCCCAAACTGGGAGCAGAGGCTAACACCCCTCTGCCACCCAGCCAGGCCTGGGCAGGTGCAGCGCTGGGCAGAAGGAACCTCATGAAGGTCACCAAGGGCAAGGGCAGGGTCCTGGCCCTGGGCAGGAACAACCTCCTGCAGTAGGACAGTTATGGGGGGGACCTGCTGGGAAGCAGCTGCAAGGAGCAGGAGCTGGGAGTGCTGGGGGACAAGAAGTTCACATGAGGCAGCAATGTGCCCTAGTGGGCAAGAAGGCAAATGGTGTCCCAGGGGAAGATGAGGAAGAGTGTGGGCAGCATGGCAAGGGAGCTTCTCTTCCTGCTCTGCTCTGCCATAGTCAGGTCAGTTCTGCAGTACCGGGGACACAGTTCCACGAAACTGAATCCAGGAGGTTCCATCTGATGAGGAGAAAGTTGTTTGTTGTGAGGGTGCTGGAGGCCTGGAGCAGGCTGCCCAGAGAGGCTGTGCAGTGTCCTTGTGTGCAGAGCTTCCAACCTGCCCTGGGCATTGTGCTGCTGGGCAAGCTGCTGTGGGTGCCCTGCTGGAGCAGTGGGGGTTGGACTGGATGATCTCCAGAGCTCCCTCAAGTGATGCTGGGCAGATGTCATCAGAGGTGCAGTGAGGGCCCAGAGGTCCCTTCCAACCCCACCACTGTATTTTCCCTCAAGTGATGCTGGGCAGATGTCATCAGAGGTGCAGTGAGGGCCCAGAGGTCCCTTCCAACCCCACCACTGTATTTTCCCTCAAGTGATGCTGGGCTGATGTCACCAGAGGTGCAGTGAGGGCAACACTGAAGTCTTTATGTTTAGTTAGCTGCAGCCAACTCCACTTTGCTTTGCCCCTAAAAGAGAGGAAACTGCAATGGCAGAGAGTGGCCCCCACAGGTATTCCGCAGTAGCTTTCAGGACTTACTCAATTCTCACAACATAAGACAAATTAAAATCGTATGAACAAACAATTTGTTGCTCAATTTACACAGGGGTTTTAACGAGCTCTAAAACCTCTCAAGTGCTTCAGGGCTGCTGAAGTCTTTAGTTGCAACCTGATCATTAAAGAAGGAATCGTGAAGTTATCAATTTCCTTCGATACCC
>VWZI01004905.1:48950-73068 GCA_013396835.1 Psilopogon haemacephalus
TCTCCTCTCAGCCTCCTTTTCCCCAGACTAAACCCCCCCACCCCCAGCTCCCTCAGCTGCTCCTCCCCAGCCCTGTTCTCCAGACCCCTCCCCAGCTCTGTCAGGGACCCTGAGGTCCCTGCTGAAGACTGCAGATAGCACCAAGCATGTCATGATAGAGCCTTGGCATGCAAAAGCCACACAGCCAAATCAGCCCAGGGCAGCAGCATCACCTATCTCTGTAATGAAAAACCATCTGATGAGCCAAAGAGCATTTCAGAGACTCCGGAGTGCAGGGCTCTTGCCAGCAGCATACCCACGAGTGTCAGGGACACCCTGCAAGTGCCCTCCTTAGGGCTTGGGCCAGTGTCTGTGCACAGAAGAGCTAAGTTCTTGGTGCTGGGCTCTGAACTGCCTGCAGATCACAGGAGCTGAGCACATCTGTCCCACACAGCTGACAGCACAGAGCCTGCTGGGCTCTGCCTCCCAGTGAGCAGCCTCACCCACACAGGCCAACTTCTCACCAGCCCCAGTCACTGCTGGGTGCCTCCACTGTTGGGTGCCATAAGATACGGATGAGAGCAAGCCACAGCTCCCTGCAGGTCCCAGTCACTGTTGGGTGCCATAAGATACAGAGGAGAGCAAGCCACAGCTCCCTGCAGGTCCCAGTCACTGTTGGGTGCCATATACAGAGGAGAGTAAGCCACAGGTCCCTGCAGGTCCCAGTCACTGTTGGGTGCCATAAGATACGGATGAGAGCAAGCCACAGCTCCCTGCAGGTCCCAGTCACTGTTGGGTGCCATAAGACACAGAGGAGAGCAAGCCACAGCTCCCTGCAGGTCCCAGTCACTGTTGGGTGCCATAAGACACAGAGGAGAGCAAGCCACAGCTCCCTGCAGGTCCCAGTCACTGTTGGGTGCCATAAGACACAGAGGAGAGCAAGCCACAGCTCCCTGCAGGTCCCAGTCACTGTTGGGTGCCATAAGACACAGAGGAGAGCAAGCCACAGCTCCCTGCAGGTCCCAGTCACTGTTGGGTGCCATAAGACACAGAGGAGAGCAAGCCACAGCTCCCTGCAGGTCCCAGTCACTGTTGGGTGCCATAAGACACAGAGGAGAGCAAGCCACAGCTCCCTGCAGGTCCCAGTCACTGTTGGGTGCCATATACAGAGGAGAGTAAGCCACAGGTCCCTGCAGGTCCCAGTCACTGTTGGGTGCCATAAGATACGGATGAGAGCAAGCCACAGCTCCCTGCAGGTCCCAGTCACTGTTGGGTGCCATAAGACACAGAGGAGAGCAAGCCACAGCTCCCTGCAGGTCCCAGTCACTGTTGGGTGCCATATACAGAGGAGAGTAAGCCACAGGTCCCTGCAGGTCCCAGTCACTGTTGGGTGCCATAAGATACGGATGAGAGCAAGCCACAGCTCCCTGCAGGTCCCAGTCACTGTTGGGTGCCATAAGATACAGAGGAGAGCAAGCCACAGCTCCCTGCAGGTCCCAGTCACTGTTGGGTGCCTCCAGTGTTGGGTGCCATAAGATACAGAGGAGAGCAAGCCACAGCTCCCTGCAGGTCCCAGTCACTGTTGGGTGCCTCCAGTGTTGGGTGCCATAAGATACAGAGGAGAGCAAGCCACAGCTCCCTGCATGTCCCAGTCACTGTTGGGTGCCTTCACTCGAGAAACAAGACAGCAGCAGCAGCACCTTCACAAACTCCATGAACCACTCCAGTATTGCTGACTGAAGAAGGGGGAAGAAAGGGATAAAAAGGCCAGGAAAAAAACACCCAGGGGCCTGAATACTGAGAAGGAGACAGCAGGGCAGAGCGAGCAGAAGGGCTGCTGATGCTGAGTGCCCACTGCCAACGTGTGAGGCTCTGCAGCACAGCAGGCTCCCAGCCCCACCAGGGCAGCAATCAGCCAGCAGGACCAAGCCAGGCTTCTCGGCTGCTCACAAGGGGAGGTGACAAACTGCACTTAAGGAAAAATAGTTCCATTGTTGCTAGCCCAGGCTGAGTGTCCGTAGGGAAGGGCTAAATTTAGCAAGCCAGCCTTTGGGAAGTGAATTTGGGGGCTTGTGCCTGGGTTTTCGTTTGGGGCTCCTAGCAGAGCTCCAGAATGTTACTCATCTTCTTGAAGCTCTTAACCAAAAGGAGACACTTCATAATGTTCTTCCCTCCCTGCCTACTCCCTCCTATTCCTCCTCCTCCAAAAAAAAAAAAAAAAAAAGCAGAATTGCTCCTCTGGGCTCCAGCAATTGAGGGCCTTAATGCAGTTTAACAAATTCCCTATCTCTTGGCTGGAGCTGTTTGGCTCCACAGATGAATCAGAGAAGTCCATAAACGTCTGGAGGCTCTGCTCAGCCTTCTTCTCCTATGACTATATATGGCACTGCAGATCCACTTATCTACAATCACTGCAACCTCCCCTTCCAACTTCTTACCTTAGTCCTGGCCTCGTGGCAAACCTCCTGCATCTGTCACGCCACTAAAGCAGAGAGAAACTGCAACTATTTGTCCCAAGAGCATTTTCCCACCCTCCACAAGACAGAAAAAACCCCCCAAAACATATAATTAATGCATACTTCAGTAAAAAGCTAACTTTTGTTAACAACTTCTGCATGCCAGAAATGCATTTCTACTCCAGTGAAGCAGGAGGAGATGCTCTGAAGCTCACTCTGTCTCATTTACACCACTCACACCTTAGCAGAGAGCAGATGTCTCCCATTACTGCTCACCTGAAACAACAACTGTCAGCAGAGCTCCAGCACAAACTGAGAAAAGAAGGGAAATCTGCACTCCAGAAAAACCCAGGGGAGGTCAAAACTCGCTGACTGATGTGATCAGGGACTCCTGAAGGAATTCCAATAATGCTTACAACAGACAGTCCCAGAATCCCAGCATGGTTGAGGTTTGAAGGGACCTCTGAGGATCATCCAGGCCAATCCCCTGCACCCACAGCAGCTTGCCCAGCAGCACAATGCCCAGGGGGGGCTGGAAGATCTCCACACAAGGACACTGCACAGCCTCTCTGGGCAGCCTGCTCCAGGCCTCCAGCACCCTCACCACAAACAACTTTCTCCTCCTGCTCACATGCAGCCTCATGCCTGACACTTTCTGCCCCTTGCTGCCCCTTGGCCTGGCCCTGGGCACCACTCAGCAGAGTCTGGCCCCAGGCTCTTGCCCCCCACAGCTCCTTCAGCTCTTGCTGAGCATTGCTCAGCTGCCCTCTGGGGCTGCTCTCCTGCAGGCTCTCAGCCCCAGGGCTCTCAGCCTTTGCTCCAGACCCCTCAGCAGCTTTGCAGCCTGTCCTGGACTCTCTGCAGCAGTTCTCTGTCTCTCTGCAACTGAGGAGCCCAGAGATGAACCCAAGGCTCCAGCTGTGGCCTCCCTAGGGCAGAGCCAAGGGGCAGAAGAACCTCCCTTGCCCTGCTGCCCACACTCCTTCATGCCCCCCCAGGACACCACTTGCCTCCTTGGCTACAAGGGCAGCTTGCTGGTAACTTTTCCAAGGTGCTTAACCAAGTCCTTCAAGCCCCACAGTGTGTGACACAACACTGACAGCTTCCTCCAGCTTGCTCAGAAAAAAAACAAAAGCTGTGTCCAAAGCAAAGGGTAGAGCAAGTTCAAGCTACATATGCCTAGCACATCCCAAAAGGGACATCAAGTGCCACAGAGGAATCAGAAATGGTTAAGATTACAGCTTCTCAAAGCCAGGAGTGGAGCCTGGGTAAACAAACCTGAAAGGCTGAAAGCAAATATTGAGTTTTGTGTGCCCAGGGGAACAGCAGCAGAGGCTGACAGAGGAGACGCTGCCACCGCAGCAAGCCTGAGCCAGCAGCCACCTGAAGAGCAGGCAGTTAGGAACATCCTCACTAAACCACTGCCTTTGAAGTCTCTTGGAAAAAAAAAAAAAATACAGACACGAAAAAAAGAAAAGAGCAAATTCCTCACTAACCTCCCCAGCAGCAAAGCATCAGACAGCACCGGCAGAGTGCACTGGGGGAGTGCTGGGGAGCACTGGGGACACGGCCAGGGCAGCACCGAGCTGGCATCTGCAGCTCTGTGCTCTCCCAGGAACTGCAGCAGGAAAGCAGATGACAAATGACAGCTTAGCTTACAGGCACAGCTGGTCTGCACCATGCTTCCTTCAGCTCCCATACAGATCTGTCTATACAGCTCCATTTGATTGCTAAGATTAAAAGCTAGAAGGTGTTTGCCAGGGAAGGATCTCTCCAGAGGTTCATGGTGCCATCAGTGTTTTACTGTAGCAAGGTGGGGGTTGGTCTCTTCTCCCAAGGAACAAGCAACAGGACAAGAGGAAGCAACCTCAAGTTGCTCCAGGAGAGGTTTAGGTTGGACATCGATGGGGGTTGGACTCGATGATATCTTTAGGTCCCTTCTAACCTGTGACATGAGGAACAATTTCTGACCCTTGGCTGTCAAGACTTGGCCCGTGCTGCACAGTGGTGGCCAGTGGTGGAGTCCCCATCCCTGGAAGGGTTGCAAAGCTGTGGAGAAGTGGTGCTGAGGGCCATGGTTCAGTGGTGCCCTGGCAGTGCTGGGTTAGTGGTTGGCCTTGATCCCAAAGTCTCTTCCAACCAAGCCCATGGTGTGATGTTCTGTGCCTGGTAACCCACTGGATCCCTGCCCCTCGTGCCCCACAGGAATGCAACAACCATCAGCAGGAAAAGTGAGACCTGCACAGTCCCAACTTTCAAGCACTTTGGGGTGCACTGAGTGCAGGCTGCTCACCAGGCTTCCACAGAAGAGCTAAGCCACTCCTGAGCTCTTCAGCTCTGTCATGTCCCTTCCACCTTTACAGTACTTACCTGATTTTGCTGATAGCTCAGGCAGCTTACACCCGCCTGAAAACCCCTCCCTAAGAAACAACTCTGCTGCACAGACCCTTCCAAATCACCCCGGGGGCTTGCTTGCCTCTAGACATTAGAGAAAGCCTCTTCCTCTCTCAGATCCCTACCCCAGTTAACTGCCCTAATGGCCATGAGCCACTTCGAAGCCTCAGCAACTTCACATTCTGAAGCTTTAAAGGGCATCCACTCCAACTCCATTCCAATGGGCAAGGACATCTTCAACTACAGCTGCCCCAGGCTGCATCCAGCCTGATCTTTAACACTTCCAGGGAGGGGACATCCACAGCCTCTCTGGGCAACCTGTGCCAGTGCCTCCCCACCCTCACAGTGAAGAATATTTTATTGTCACCCCAGGGAACAGTCTTTTCCCTGCTCCTACTAACACTGGTTGTAAGTAGCAAAGCAGGAGCTGCTCCTTCCCCTTCTCAAAAACTTTTTTTTTTCCTGGAAGAAGAGTAAAAAAAAAAAAAAAATTACAGCCTCCTAGTAAACAGTCCTCCAGTTCTGGTGTCCCCAGCAGGACACAGAGCTGTTGGAAGGAGTCCAGAGGAGGCCACAAAGATGATGCAAGGGCTGGAGCAGCTCTGCTGTGAGCACAGGCTGAGGGAGCTGGGGGTGTGCAGCCTGCAGAGGAGAAGACTCCAGGGGGACCTTAGAGCTGCTGCCAATGCCTGAAGAGATCCTCCAGGAAGGCTGCAGAGGGACTTTTGATGAGAGTGTCCAAAGACAGGCCAAGGGGGAATGGCTCAGAGCTGAGGCAGAGCAGGGTTAGAGTGGAGCTGAGGAAGAAGTTCTGCAGTGTGAGGGTGCTGAGAGTCTGGCACAGGCTGCCCAGAGAGGTTGTGAATGTCTCCTGCCTGGAGGTGTTTAAGGCCAGTCTGGATGAGGCCTGGAGCATCTTGGGCTTGTTGAGAGGTGTCCCTGGGCATGGCAGGGGCTTAGAGTAGATGATCTCTGAGGTCCCTTCCAATTCTCTGACTCTCTGATTCTCCTTTCTGCTCCCTTCCTCTGACCCTCTGGGGCATTCCCCACCAGGAACCAGCAGGCTGCAAGCCTGTAAGTGTCCATAGGACAGAAATAGTTGTCAAGCACAGAAATCCTTCTTTATCTTCTCCCTAGCTGGGTAAACTCCACAAAAACTTAACGTTGTGACAGCATGAAACACTCCTGCAAGTGTGAAAATTATTGCTCATTTCCATGTAACCCACTGTATGAAACCATAAATCACACTGTTTGCATTCAGCAATCAGGAGAGGTTCAGCTGATGCAAGTAGGAAGCTGGAATTATTAACAGCTTTTTTTTTTTTTTTCTCCTCCTTTCTGAGCCAGCTCTGGTAGCTAACAGCTCTTTTTTGTTTTTGTTGGTTTTTGGGGTGGTTTTTTTTTTGCCCCTTATCAGCTGCACAAACAACAACGGATTTTAAACTGACTCAAGTGGCCTCTGAACTACTCCTAACTGGGTGGGAGGGGGCACAGAATTTAAGGCAGCCAAGAAAAGTTTGGTAGGAGTCAAGAGGGCTCCTGGCAAGGGGCACATGTGGAGAGAGTTAAAGCTTCAAGCCACTGTTTTTCCACACACAACTCACCCCCCTCCCCCAGCAAGTGTCAGCTGTGATAAGCCAAAATTAACAACCCTACACTGCAGCACTTCAGTGAAGGGGAGGAGGATGGGGGGGGGGAAAACCAAACCCTTCTTGCTATTCTAGGTATTTTAAGTTGCATGTGAGCGTGGTGGCTAAATATAGCTGGTGACAACAAGAGACAGCATTGTCCCTTCGGGCACACTGAATATTATCTCAGAATTCCCATCTTCCTGGGCTGAGCCTCTGGGGTTTGTTATTTTTCATACTGAGCAAAGTGTGCATTAACCCCCTCCTTTGGTTCAGAGGGTTTGACAAAAAAGGGATGGGGTTTTGCTGCTTTTTTTTTTTTTTTTTCCCCCTCCAGGAAAAAAAAAAAAAAAAAAAGGAAATCCTGATTCCACAGAAGCACCTGACAGATTTCCAATCATCTGCCCACCTCTGTCCAATGCACACAGGGCAGACCTCTGCTGCCTTCCCTGCAGGCTTTCGAGCTCATTTTCTAGGGACGAGTGCATCCATGTGAAGTTCCTACAGCTTCTTTCTACTTTTAGATGTGGAAGTGACTTCTCCTGCTAGCATCAGGCACTTTGCTTTCACATCATAGAATCACAGAATGGTTTAGGTTGGAAGAAACCTCAAAGGTCATCCTGTTCCAACCCCCCTGTGCCATAGGCAGGGACACCTCCCACTAGATCAGGTCGCTCAAGACCTCATCCAGCCTGGCCTTGAACACCTCCAGGGAGGGAGCAGCCACAACCTCCCTGGGCAACCTGTGCCAGTGTTGTCACCCTCACTGTGAAGAACGTTCTCCTCACATCCTGTTTAAATCTCCCCTCTGCCAGTTTGAACCCATTCCCCCTCATCCTGTCATTACAAGACCTTGTGAACAGTCCCTCCCCAGCCCTCCTGTAGCCCCCTTCAGATACTGGAAGGTTGCTCTAAGGTCTCCTGGCAGCCTTCTCTTCTCCAGGCTGAAAAGCCCCAACTCTCTCAGCCTGTCCTCATAGCAGAGCTGCTGCAGCCCTCTGAGCATCTTCGTGGCCTCCTCTGGACTCTCTCCAGCAGTTCCATGTCCTTCCTGTGCTGGGGGCTGCAGAGCTGCAGACAGTGCTGCAGGTGGGGTGTGAGGAGAGCAGAGCCAAGGGGCACAATCCCCTCCCTTGCCCTGCTGCCCACAGCTGCTCTTGCTGCAGCCCAGCACACAGTTGCTGTCTGGGCTGTGTGTGCACACTGCAGGCTCATGTTGAGCTTCTCATCCACCCAGACCCCCAGGTCCTGTTCCTCAGAGCTGCTCTCAGCCACTCGCCACCCAGCCTGGATTTGTGCTTGGGATTGCAAGGGTAAGAAGTAAAATCAAGAATTACTATTTCCAAGACACTTTGTGGAATCCCAGCACCATGCAGGTTGGCAAAGCCTCTCAGGAGCACCAAGTCCAACCTAGGACCCTGCTCTACAAGAATGACCTTTAAACCACAGCCCCAAGCACCACATCCAAACCACCCTGAAACACAGCCAGGCTGGGGGACTCCACCACCTCCCTGGGCAGCTCATTCCACTCCCTCACCACTCTCTCCAGGAAAAACTTCTTCCTAATGTCCAATCTAAACCTCTCCAGCTTAAGGCCTTTCCCACTTGTTCTGTCTTCAATTGCCTGTGAGAGAAGACCAGGAGCAGCCTCTCCACAGTGTCCCTTCAGGTAGTTGTAGACAGCAATGAGGTTTGCCCTCAGCCTTCCTCTCAGCACAGCTTTTGGTTCTTGGGACTAATGGGAACCAGGAGCCAGCAACATGCTTCATGTGGCAAAGAAGGCAAAGGGTCACTTGTAGGGCATGAGGAAGAGTGTGGCCAGCAGAGCAAGGGAGGTTGTGCCCCCACTATTCTGCCCTAGGAAGGCCACATCTGGAATGCTGGATCCAGCTCTGGGCTCCACAGCTGCAGAGGGACAGAGAACTGCTGCGGAGAGCCCAGGGGAGGCTGCAGAGCTGCTGAGGGGCCTGGAGCAGCTCTGGCAGGAGCAAAGGCTGAGAGCCCTGGGGCTGAGAGCCTGCAGGAGAGCAGCCCCAGAGGGCAGCTGAGCAATGCTCAGCAAGAGCTGAAGGAGCTGTGGGGGGCAAGAGCCTGGGGCCAGACTCTGCTGAGTGGTGCCCAGGGCCAGGCCAAGGGGCAGCAAGGGACACAGAGTGGCAGGCAGGAGGCTGCATGTGAAGAGGAGGAGAAAGTTGTTTGCTGTGAAGGTGCTGGAGGCCTGTGTTGTAGAGAGTCTGGCAGATTGTTGTGGACATATGAAAAAGCTTTCTACCTTTGACTGGGTACATCACCAGGACATACACAACCATCCTCCCAGCTGCATTTTACCAGACTCCAACGTTAGCAGACAGCAGCAGGAGGAATGGAGGACTGAGAGGTAAATTGTGACTGCATGGTAAGATTAGGTGGACAGCACAGAACCACCCACAGCAGGTTTTGGCTGGTGGGGTGGGATGGGCATGTGGTGCCAACCCCCTGCTTACTGTCACAACCAAGCAGTACCTGAGTTGCCAGCATCAGTGATGATGATGCCACTATACTCCACTGATCCTGTGAAGAAGCTGTCCCCAGCTTGCTCCTGCTGTGTGTGCCTCGGGAGCAGTGCCATCCACCCTGGTATTTATGGGCTATGTGGGCATATCACTTCTGCAGCCATTTCATCATCTCTAGTTAGAGCCATGGGATCTGGTTCAGAAATAGCTCTATGCACTTCTGGTTGGCACTGCCTCAGAGTGAGACCTGTCTCAACGTTTAAATCCTGGAGGAGCAACATCTCACTCGGAACCCTCTGTCAACAGAGCTTGGAAATGGCCTGGGTGGGAAGAGGGTGCACAGAATAGATGGACTCTGCCAAGCCAAGGGTAGGAATTGACATTTTTCAGAACAGATGTCATTGATAATTCATAGGTGGCTTTAAAAATTAAACTTGCTCTAGAAGCTGGCTTGGCAATGAAGTGCTGGCAATGTTCTGAGTGCATTAGGTGCATTAAGGGAAAATGTAGGCTACACTCAGAGGCATTTAAATACTTCAGAGGTAGGAGTGGTCACAGCGCCTGAAGCGTGGTTCTGTTCAATATTTAAGGCTCACATGAGTCTGCTGGATTCACAGAATGCCTGGATCCCAGCAGGGTGGGGTTGGAAGGGACCTCTGGAGATCAGCCAGCCCAACCCCACTGCTCCAGCAGGGCACCCCCAGCAGCTTGCCCAGCAGCACAATGCCCAGGCGGGGTTGGAAGCTCTCCACACAAGGACACTCCACAGCCTCTCTGGACAGCCTCACAATGAACGACTTTCTGCTCCTCTTCACATCCAACCTCCTGCCTGACACTTTGTGCCCCTTGCTGCCCCTTGGCCTGGCCCTGGGCACCACTCAGCAGAATCTGGACCCAGCCTCTTGCCCCCCACAGCTCCTTCAGCTCTTGCTGAGCATTGCTCAGCTGCCCTCTGGGGCTGCTCTCCTGCAGGCTCTCAGCCCCAGGGCTCTCAGCCTTTGCTCCTGCCAGAGCTTCTCCAGGCCCCTCAGCAGCTTTGCAGCCTCCCCTGGGCTCTCTCCAGCAGTTCCCTGTCTCTCCTGAACTGGTGAGCCCAGAGCTGGACCCAGCATTCCAGATGTGGCCTCCCTAGGGCACAGTAGAGCAGGAACAGAACCTCCCTTGCCCTGCTGGCCACACTACTTCCACGTTTTCAAGACCAGACAGATTTTACACATCATTTCTTTTCTCAAGCTCAATGCACAGGGTTCTCTTTGCCTCTTTTCATTCTCTAAGCAGTAGTGACTGAGCTCACATCACTCCAGAGGCATCCTCTGCATTTCAAGCTGGGTTTCAACAAAGTTTAATATTGAAGCCACAACTGCAACAAGAAGAGCTTCGGCTCTCTATGAACACATCATGAACTGTCACCAAGCCTTCATACACAATTTGTCACCCAGCAGCAAAGCAGACAGTACCCACCTCAGCCTCCAGAGCTGCCGAGCTCTTGGCTGCTGAAATTCTGCTTTCTGCTCATGGCAAACATAAATCAAAGAAGGGGGAAAAAAAAAAAATCTGTTCTATTAAATCTGTTTGCTGTGGGAGAAGGAGGATTTATCATCCTCTAAAAGAAGTGGTCAATAAGATTCACAAGTGCTTAGTGCAGATCTTGATGGATCAGGATGCCACAGGTGATGCTGTAAGTGTGCCTGGAAGGAATGCAGAAGCAGCAGGAGGCTGCTCTGGTTATTGCCCTCCACGGGCAGCCTCTACACTGACTGCATCCCCAGCCACAGGAGCTGCACTCTGCAGCCCCTCGGGGAGGATCCTTAACTGAGTGTCCCATAGGCAAAGGAAGAGAGCAGACAGGGCTGCAGGAGCAAGTGCAGCTGGAGCCACAGCACCACACAACTGCTGGGTGGAAGAGCCCTTAAGATCATTCAGTATAGCCACAACCCCTACCTGCACACAGCTCTTACACCATAGCCCTCAACCTGGCTTATTCCATTCCATTCCATTCCATTCCATTCCATTCCATTCCATTCCATTCCATTCCATTCCATTCCATTTTATCCTATCCTATCCTATCCTATCCTATCCTATCCTATCCTATCCAAATGGCTTTGAAAGACCTCCAGAGATGGGGATTCCTCCCTGGGCAGCCTGAGCCACCACCTGATGACCTTTTGGGAGAAGCAATTTTTCCTAATGTCCAACTTCAGCCTTCCCAGCTGCAACTTGAGGCCGTTTCCCCTCATCCTGTAACTTGTTACCTGGGAGAAGAGGCTGGACCCCATCTGGCTCCAACCTCCTTTAGGGAGCTGTAGGGAGCTGTGAAGCTTCCCCTCAGCCTCCTCTCCTCCAGACTGCACAACCCCAGCTCCCTCAGCAGCTCCCTCAGCAGCTCTCTGTGTTCACAACTACTCCTCTGGAAAGGGACATTTCTTACACAGCCAGCACACAAGATGTGGCTTCTGGTAGGGCTTCGACACCACACAAACCTGGAGCACTGCAGCAGCAAGAGCAGGTCAAGTACAGAGGCCCCACAGGGAACCCCCCCACCAGGGATCCAGGATGTCTCAGGAGGACAATTTGCAGTTGAACATCACTTAGTGACTGGGGAATGGCTGAGAACAGTCCTGGCCTCGCAGCACATGAGGATTCCTAGCACTAAAGGGAGCTTGGATTCTCACACAGGACAACAGTTCGGTCCCAGAGCACTGAAAGGAGGGGCTGCAACAACAGGTGCATGGCTCAAGGGAGGGGATTCTTCCACTCTGCTCTGCTCTGCTGAGATCCTACCTGCAGTGCTGCAGGTGCCCAGCTCTGGAGTCCCCAGGACAAGAAGGACCTGGAGCTGCTGGAGAGGGTCCAGAGGATGCCACAAAGATTATCAGAGGTTGGAGAACCTCCCCTATGGAGACAGGCTGAAAGAGTTGGGGCTGATCAACCTGGAGAAGAGAAGGCTCCAGGGAGACCTTAGAGGAGACTTCCGGCAGAGTCCAGGAGAGCTGGGGAGGGACTTCTGACAAGGGCTGAGAGTAACAGGAGGAGGGACAATGGCTTTGAGCTAGGAGAGGGGAGATGGAGAGTGGAGAGGAGGAAGAAATGTTTGAGAGTGAGGGTGGGGAGACACTGGCACAGGTTGCCCAGGGAGGCTGTGGCTGAAACTTCCATGTAAGTATTTAAGACCAGGCTGGGTGAGGCTTTGAACAATCTGCTCTAGGGGAAGATGTCCCTGCCCATGGCATAGGGCGGAACTGGATGATCTTTAAGGTCCCTTCCAACCCAACCCATTCTATGATTATGATTAGCAGCACAACCAGGTAATGAGTAAGGAAACAAACACAGGCACCAACATATTCAACACCACCTTTGGGAGTTAGTAATTTTTTCCCTCCCCTTTTTGAACAGAGCAATCACACTCTGCTGCTGTGTCTGTGAGCTCTGTCCCATGATGTGAGACCAAAGCCCTTCCAGGAGGCCAGGGCCAGTTTCAGCTCAGCACACAAAATGCTTCCAGGAGGATAAACCAAGCTGATCTCCCAGGGCTCCCAGCCAGGCAGGAGCTGAGCCTCAATGGCAATCTGCAGCTGCTTTCACTTTCCAGCAGCAAAACAAAGTCCCAGGCATCATTCATGACCCAGGAGCTCCAACACCAGGGCTTCCAGATCCCCTTTAGGAACTGATTAAATGCACGTTTCAGACTGAACCCAACGTAAACAGCTCAAACCGAAGCGATTCACTCACAGGGTCCTGGCCCTGGCCACCTTCCTGAAGAACCAGCATCTGGCACTCTGGACCTTTGTGCTGCAGGATCAATTTCCTGTTCCCCTCACCCTTCAGCTTACATTTGAAGTGTCTGCTCAGCCTGGGACACGGGGCTAGGCAGAGGTCATGTTTTCGACTAGGTAAGATCATGGCTTGAATTCAGTGGCTCAGTTTTGCCAGGAGGCTGCAGGCCAAGACTGAAGGATGCTGGACATGGTCTGGCCAAGCTGGGGAAGATCATTCAGACCTCTCCCTTTCCACTGAGGATTTGCTGACAGAATCAGAGAGTTGTTTGGGTTGGAAAAGCTCATCCAGTCCAACCATTAACCCAGCACCACCACAGCCACTAAACCCTGTCCCCAGGTGCCACAGCCACACTTCGCTTCAACACCTCCAGGGAAGGGGACTCCACCACCTTCCTGGGCAGCTTCTTCCAATCCCTGACCACTATTGCAGTGAAGAAATTTGTCCTCATCTCCAACCTAACCCTGGCACAATTTCAGCCCATTTCCTCTTCTGTCACCTGATCCTAGGGATCAGAGCCCAACCCCAACCTGGCTCCAGCCTCCTCCCAGGGAGCTGTAGAGAGTAATGATGTCTGCTTTCAACCTCCTCTCCTCCACACTGAACCCCCCCAGCTCCCTCAGCTGCTCCTCCCCAGCCCTGTTCAGACTCAGCTTTGCTGCCATTCTGGGGACCTGCTCCAGCCTCTCAATGTCCTTCTTGGAGTGAGGGGCTCAAAACAGAGCCCAGTATGCAAGGTGTGGCCTCACCAGTGCCCAGCACACAGGGACAATCCCTGTCCCAGTCCTGCTGGCCACACCATTGCTGATCCACACCAGTATGCCACTGGCCTTCTTGGCCACCTGGGCACATGCTGGCTCACAGTGAGGCTACAGAAACTCCTCAGGTAAGCCTCATTTTGGTTTACCTTTTGCTAGCACAGGAACGCTCCTGAGCTGCACTCAGCTCCTGCCTTTGCTCCAGCTGGAGGGGAATGAGATTCAGAAGCCAGAGCCTCCATTCCATTCCAAAACGTCCTCCTGGCAGCTAGAAGAGGAGGCATCATTTGCTCCTACTATTGTTCCTTTTGAGGGCTCCTTACTGCAGCCAGCACCTCCTGTGCCTTTGAAGTTAGGAATTCAGGTTTTTAAGTCCCTTAACCATCTTTAGATGCTGTTTATTTCTGTGCTGCTCTCACTCACAGACACAAAGCTTGTTCCAGCATCCCCTGCCCTTGTACTACAGCAACACGAACAAAACGCAGACAAGAGCCAAGCTCCCTCCACCTGGCCTCTGCCCCAGCCAGGATGCAGTGACCAAGAGAGCAGAAGGGAGCAGAGGAGCTGGAGACAGAGATGCTAACAGGAGAGCATTCAAAGAGCAAACAGGAGAGTCTGCTGCTCACACAGAGTTACAGCATGCCAGGGGAGGGAAGGGAACTAAGGAGGTCAAGTCCAACCCCCCTGTGCCAAGCCAGGTTCACCTACAGCAGGTGACACAGGAACACACCCAGACAGGCTTGGAATGTCTCCAGAGCTGGAGACTCCACAGCCTCTCTGGGCAGCCTGTTCCAGGAGCCAGAAGGCATTTTTTAATCATAGAATCCTAGAATCAGTCAGGGTTGGAAGGGAGCACAAGGATCAGGCAGTCCCAACCCCCCTGCCATGCCCAGGGACACCCTACCCTAGAGCAGGCTGCCCACAGCCTCTGCCAGCCTGGCCAAAAACACCTCCAGGGATCTGGCCCCAAACACCTCCCTGCAGGGGCAACCCATTCCAGCCTCTCACCACTCTCATGCTCAACAACTTCCTCCTCACCTCCAGCCTCAATCTCCCCACCTCCAGCTTTGCTCCAGATCCTCAGCACTACTCCCATATCACATTCTGCAAGATCTCTTTCTCCAGCCCAGAATCCCAGCATGGCTGAAGTCTGAAGTGACCTCTTGAAATCATCCAGACCTAAAGCAGGACACCCACAGCAGCTTGCCCAGCAGCACAGTGCCCAAAGGGGGTTGGAAGCTCTCCACACAAGGACACTCCACAACCTCTCTGGGCAGCCTGCTCCAGGCCTCCAGCACCCTCACAACAAACAACTTTCTCCTCCTCTTCAAATGCAGCCTCCTGACTGCCAACTCCAGGCTGACTTCCCTGCCTGTAGCACAGGGGGGTTGGAACTGGATGATCTTTGAGGTCTCTTCCAACCTAAACCATTCTATGATTCTATGACTCTCCCCACCTCCAGCTTTGCTCCATTCCCCCCCAGTCCTGTCACTCCCTGGTAGCCTAAAAAATCCTTGCTCAGCTTTTCTGTAGCCCCCTTCAGATGCTGGAAGGCCACAGTGAGGAAGCAGAATACCTCACACAGCAGCCAAGAGACCTCTGCTTGCACTGCAGCCTCTCCCCCACCTCCCAATCTGTGCCACAACCCAAATGAGGCTGGCTCCTAGCAGAGTCTGCTGCTGCTGCTGCTGCTCCTTTCCTGCCGGGGTGCAAGTGGCATCAGCACACATTTGTGAAGTGTTTTAAATGCGTTTTTCTTTCAGCTTAATTAATTTCCATCGGAGCCTGAGCTTAATTAATTTCCATAAAGTTTGAACTTAATTAATTTGCACAGAAGTTGGACCATTTTCTCATCTGCTGTCGAAATGGCAACAGGAGTTTTCCATATGCGAGGGCAAACAGAATCAGATCAGCTCCAAAAAGAGAAGGGAGAGAAAAAAAAAGAAGAAGAAGGAAAAAAAAAAGTCATTTTTGGACTTGTTTTCGTATTTCACAACCAAAACTCCTTCCACTGTAAACTGTTAGCTGAAGCCCTGACAAGTTTTATTATAAATATTCTTAGCTTTAAAGAGAAATCTGAATATATTCACTTAGTGCATGTTGAAGACCGAGCTTAGGTCTGACAGCTTCAGATTATGCCTCATTTATATGGTGCAGTGATCAAGCTGGTTAATATGTGAGAGGAGGAGGAGGAGGAGGGGAGCAGGGCACCAGCAGAGCTGTCAGGGAACACAAGTGGCTGAGGAGGGTTTAGGGAAGGTGATGGCTTCCTCGGGCCCCTCTGCCAAGGTTTCTAAATAAGATGAATAATCAGGGAGCAGCTTGGAGCAGCACTGCTGAGGAGGGGCTGGAGGCACCAGAGCAGGGCAGGAGTGCTGCTAGCAGCCCTGGCTCCACAGCTGCCCTGCCCACAGCCCACCCGTGGGACCAGCCACAGTGCCCACTCTGCTCCAGCAAGGGGAACAGACTCGACAAGCCAGAGACAGGGTTCAAACTGGCAGAGGGGAGATTGAAACGGGATGTTAGGAGGAAGTTCTTCACAGTGAGGGTGGTGAGACACTGGCACAGGTTGCCCAGGGTGGTTGTGGCTGCTCCCTCCCTGGATGTGTTCAAAGGCCAGGCTGGATGAGGTCTTGAGCATCCTGATCTAGTGGGAGGTGTCCCTGCCTATGGCACAGTGGGGTTGGAACTGGATGATCTCTGAGGTCTCTTCCAACCTAAACCATTCTATGATTCTATGATTGGGGGAGTTGAGCATCTCCCCTATGGAGAGAGGCTGAGAGCTCTGGGGCTGTTTAGTCTGGAGAGGAGAAGGCTGAGAGGAGATCTGAGCAGTGTCTCTAGACACCTGAAGGGTGGGGGTCAAGTGGAGGGGGCCAAAGCTTTTTTCTGGTGGTGTGCAGTAATAACACAAGGAGCCATGGGTACAAACTGGAATGGAGAAGGTTTCAAAGCACACAAGATGTTAGGGGATGGAAGGGACCTCTGGAGAGCTTCCAGTCCAACTCCCCTGCCAGAGCAGGATCACAGAATCTAGTACAGATCACACAGGAACACATCCAGACAGGACTGGAAAGGCTCCAAAGAAGNGCAGTGTCTCTAGACACCTGAAGGGTGGGGGTCAAGTGGAGGGGGCCAAAGCTTTTTTCTGGTGGTGTGCAGTAATAACACAAGGAGCCATGGGTACAAACTGGAATGGAGAAGGTTTCAAAGCACACAAGATGTTAGGGGATGGAAGGGACCTCTGGAGAGCTTCCAGTCCAACTCCCCTGCCAGAGCAGGATCACAGAATCTAGTACAGATCACACAGGAACACATCCAGACAGGACTGGAAAGGCTCCAAAGAAGGAGACTCCACAACCTTTCTGGGCAGCCTGTGCCAGGGCTCTGGGACCCTCACAGTCAAGAAGTTCTTCCTCATGTTGAAGTGGAACTTCCTGTGCTGCGGTTTCCATCTCTTGCCCCTTGTCCTGTCCCAGGGCACAAGTGAGCAGAGCCTGTCCCTGTCTCTGTCCCTTCCTTCCTGACTCCCAGCCCTCAGACATCTATAGACACTGATTAGATCCCCTCTAAGTCTTCTCCTCTGCAGACTCAACAGCCCCAGGCCTCTCAGCCTCTCCTCACAGGCTCCAGCCCCTTAATCATCTTAACATCCTCAACATGAGGAGAAACTTCTTTACAGTGAGGGTACTGGAGCCCTGGAGCAGGCTGCCCAGAGAGGTTGTGAAGTCTTCTACTCTGGAGACTTCCCAAGCCCACCTGGATGCGTTCCTGTGTGCACTACCCTGGTTGGTCCTGCTTGTGGCAGGGAGTTGGCCTCGATGATCTCTGGAGGTCCCTTCCAACCTCTCCCATTCAACTCCTCTGCTCTTGCCTTTCCCATTGCCAAGCACCAGCTTGAGGGCTCAGTCACTGAAGGAGCCTTCGTGCAGAGGCAAATCAAATCCTGACTGTGAAGCAGCCTCCTTAAGATCCATTTAATCTTCTGATGGCCCAAGCTGTGCAGGCACAATCGCTGCAGATGATAATCTGCTGCATGCAGCACTAAGTCTGCTATTATTCCATTTATTAAAGAGGGCTACAATAAGGTCTGGAGCACACATGCACTAAGAAAGACAAGTGGATTAGAGATGGAAATTCGGGGCACTTCTTGCTTACAACCTGTGGCTGCCTCAAACCCCCTACCCTAGCTTAGGAGGCACAAACACCTGGCTTCAGGTGCTTCCTTCAGCCTCCCCTGTGAGGTTGGGGAGTCTCCTTCTCTGGAGTGATTCCAAAGCCCCCTTGGCCGTCGTGAGCCTGGGCAAGCTGCCGTGGGTGCCCTGCTTGGCAACCCCCTCCAGAGGTCCCTTCCCTGAGTCTGTGATCCTGGCTGAGAGCTCTGCCAAGGGCAAGAGCCAGCAAACCCCCACACCTCCGACTTCTGTGGGGAGGATAAGCTGCAAATCAAGAGACACTTGTTACTAGCTGTGCTTTTTCCTAAGTAAACAAATCATCAACAGATGGAAATATTAGGGGAAAAAAAAAAAAAAAAAGGGAGGGTTGATTTGTTTGGCATAAACCCTTATGTTTCTGTACCAGAAATAACTGCTCGCTGCTGCCCAGCACATGCCCCACCTGGCTTACCAAGGAGACCAAATGCAAGCTGGAAGAGCTAAGGAGCTGCTCTGAACCGAAAGACAGAAGATTCAGCAACCTCTTACCAAGAGAGGATGGGACCAGGCTTTTGTCAGTGGTGCCCAGCGGCAGGAGAAGGGGTAAGGGGCACAAACTTGGCCATGAGAAGTTCCATCTAAACGTGAGGAGGAACTTTTACTGGAGCCTTGGAGCAGGCAGAGTCTCCTCTGGAAGCTGTCCAAACCCACCTGCACCTGTTCCCCTGCGACCTTCTGTAGGTGACTCTGCCTTGCCAGAGGGGTTTGTTGAGGTTTTTTCATAGAATCAGGCAGGTTGGAAGAGAGCTTCAAACTTATCCAGCCCAACCTAGCACCCAGCACTAGCCAAGCACAGAATCATAGAATCAGGCAGGTTGAAAGAGAGCTCCAAGCTCATCCAGCCCAACCTATCCCCCAGCCCTATCCCATGGCACTCAGTGCCCATCCAGGCTTGGCTTGAACACCTCCAGGGATGGGGACTCCACCACCTCCCCTGCAGCCCATTCCAATGCCAATCTCTCTCTCTGCCAACAACTTCCTCCTAACATCCAGCCTGAGCCTGCCCTGCCACAGCTTGAGCCTCTGTCCCCTCCTTCTGTCCCTGGCTGCCTGGCAGCAGAGCCCAACCCCAGCTGGCCACAACCTCCCTGCAGGAAGCTGCAGAGAGCAATGAGCTCTGCCCTGAGCCTCCTCTTCTGCAGGCTGCACACCCCCAGCTCCCTGTGCCCCTTCTCCCCCCTGCCTCTCACCCCTCTCTCCCAGCAGGTTGTCCTCACCTCACAGGTGGTGGTGGAGATGGCTGCCAGCTGGCAGGGAGCTGAGCTGTGCCCTGCTGCCCATGAGGCCTGCTGGGCCCAGCTGTCAGGGTGGCCTTGGCCTACCCTCAGGCTGGCGGAGGGCAGAAGGGGCTGGAGGATTCTGCAAGGCCACTTTGGGCCCCAGAGCTTTATTCTACCTGATTGCTTTTTAGCTATAGGCTCTTGTAAATACAATTCCTCTTTAAAATCCCAAGCAGTGCTCATTACCCTCATTGTTACTCCTGCAAAGGGGGAAGAGTCACTTCTGCCCTGCAGTCCCAGCTCTGCTCATGGCCCCTGACCAGGAAACCGAGGCTGGAACAGAGCTCTGAGATCAAGCCAAGAAAGAAAGGGAGGAAAGAAAGGGAGGAAAGAAAGGGAGGAAAGGAAGGAAGGAAGGAAGGAGGAAAGAAAGAAAGGAAGAAAGGAAGAAAGGAAGGAAGAAAGGAAGGAAGGAAGAAAGGAAGGAGGAAAGAAAGAAAGGAAGAAAGGAAGAAAGGAAGAAAGGAAGAAAGGAAGGAAGAAAGGAAGGAAGGAAGAAAGGAAGGAGGAAAGAAAGAAAGAAAGAAAGAAAGAAAGAAAGAAAGAAAGAAAGAAAGAAAGAAAGAAAGAAAGAAAGAAAGAAAGAAAGAAAGAAAGAGAGAGAGGCAGAGTATGTCTGGAGAAGACCAGGCTGCTGATACCTCTGGCAGGAGGTGTCCCTGCCCCATGCAGGGCACTTGGAACTGGATGATCTTTAAAGTCCCTTCCAACCCAACCCATTCTCTGCTGCTGTTGCAGCATTCACTCGTGAACTGTGATGCATTTCTCATGTACTCTCTGCAGTCCCACGGAAGCAAGGCTGCAGTTCAGGCAATACACAGTGAAGGAGGTGAGACACTGGGACCCAGGGAGGTTGTGGATGCCTCATCCCCTGGAGGTGTTCAAGGCCAGGCTGGATGAGGCTTTGAGCAGCCTGTGCTGGTGGGAGGTGTCCCTGCCCATGGCAGGGGTTGGGAGCTGGATGAGCTTTGAGGTCCCTTCCAGCCCAAGCCAATCAGTGACCCTAAGTGCAAGCCACCCTTGTTGTGCATCTCCTGCTGCTCCCTCTGCCTCTCTCCCATCCTCCCCTCATCTGGAAGCTGAACCTAGCTGCATTAGCACAAAGCTCCTCAGGGCAGGAGCCAGGGAGTGAGTTTATTAAGGTCTCTGGGAACTGACTTCAAACCACACCAGTCCCACCCACTTCTGCAGCTCCTTCTGCAGCAGCCTTCACCTCACCAGCTCAGAGCCCAGAGCTGACAGCAGCACTGCCCTGCACCCTTCAGTCCAGCGACCCTTGGGAACTGCTGACAAAAAAAGCCCCCTCTGAGACCAGCCCAGCCCTAACTGCCTCATCACAGCTCCCCAAAGCTGGTCCCAGCAAGCTCTCTGCTGTAAGCCTGGCTGTGGTTACTAGAGCCAGGACTGCAGTTGGATTTTCCTGCTTAAGTTCCCTGTCCCAAACTGCTGGGAACTGGTTCCAGGTAACTCATTAAGCACCAGAGCTGCTGGGTGTGAAATGGCTTTCCCAAGCACCTTCACCCTTCCCGACCTCTGCTGCCCTGGTGAGTGGCTGTAGCTGCAGCTCCAGACTCTGCCTGCTCTTGGTGCTTCATCCCTGCTAGCAACAGCTGGAGCCAGGAGAACGGCAGAAGCCTGCCACGTCCTGACGCTGAGCCAGGAGGGGGAACCAGCAAAGGGCAGGATTTCTGAGGCACTGGAGTGCAAGCCATGAGCAGGACAGCCAGAAAAATCAGGGCAAGGCCCACTCAGTTTAACCAACCCTGATTATTAACGTGGCATTCCGTGCCAGCAGCCTCACTGCCCGAGCAAAATGATAGTTTACTCTTGGTTTACAATCAGATGATGCAAGAACCACACTCGGGGCCAAACCTGGTAGGACAAACAGAAGTCTGAGAACACTCAGATTTGGTAAGCAGGGATCTCTCAGGCTCACAAGGAGAAAAGGTTTCTGAAAGCAGTTCACCACATCTTAGAGGTCTTTGGAAAATGAGTCCTAAAAGTGTAACCCTATGGTCACAGAATCACAGAGAGTTAGGGGTTGGAAGGGACCCCTAGAGATCATCTGGTCCAGCCCTCTGCCAGAGCAGGGTCACCCACAACTTAGCTGCTCAGCTCCGATCACAAAGTGTTAGGGGTTGGAAGGGACCCCTGGAGATCATCCAGTCCAGTCCCCTGCCAGAGCAGGGGCACCCACAACTTAGCTGCTCAGCTCAGATCACAGTGTTAGGGGCTGGAAAGGACCTCTGGAGATCAGCCAGTCCAAACCCCTGCCAGAGCAGGGGCACCCAGGACAGCTCACACAGGATCACACCCAGGTGGGGTTTGAATGTCTCCAGGGAAGGAGACTCCACAACCTCTCTGGGCAGCCTGCTCCAGGCTCCAGCACCCTCACACTGACAAAGTTTTCCCTCCTGTTCCCCTGGCACCTCCTCTGCTCCAGCTTGCCCCCGGTGCCTCTTGTGCTGCCCTTGGCCACCCCTGAGCAAATCCTGGCTGTGTCCTGCCCACACTGCCCTGCAGATCTTGAGCACAGCACTGAGGGCATCCCTCAGGCTCCTCTGCTCCCAGCTCCCTCAGCCTGGCCTCACAGGACATGTTCCACAGTTTGGTGTCCCTGGGCTGGACTCTCTACAGCAGTTTCCTGAGGCCCTTCTTGAGGTGAGTGACTCAGAACTGGACACAATATTCCAGATGTGGCCTCCCCAGGGCAGAGCAGAGGGGCAGGAGAACCTCTCTTGACCTACTCACCACAGCCCTTCTAATCCACCCTGGGATGCCTTTGGCCTTCTTGGGCACATTGCTGGTCCATGGGCATTTGTCTATCCACCAGGACCCCCTGGGTCCCTCCTCTGCACTGCTCCCTAAAGATCTCAAATGATTCCCTTGATCTTTTGCCCCATCCCTGGACACATCCTGGGTGAGGTTGTCTGGAGCTCTGAGTAACTCTTCAGTGGGGTTGGACTAGAGAAGAGAAGGCTTTGAGAAGACCATATAGGAGCCTTCCAATATCTGAAGGGGGCCTACAGGAGGGCTGGGGAGGGACTGTTCACAAGGTCTTGTCATGACAGGATGAGAGGGAGTGGGTTCAAACTGGCAGAGGGGAGATTTGAACGGGATGTTAGGAGGAAGTTCTTTGCAGTGAGGATGGGGAGACACTGGAACAGGTTGCCCAGGGAGGCTGTGGCTGCTCCCTCCCTGGAGGTGTTCAAGGCCAGGCTGGATGAGGTCTTGAGCGACCTGATCTAGTGGGAGGTGTCCCTGCCTATGGCACAGGAGGTTGGAACTGGATGAGCTTTGAGGTCTCTTCCATACTAAACCATTCTATGATTCTAAAGGTGCCTTCCAACCCTAAGCAGTCTGTCACTCTAATCTGTGCAGCTCCACTGTGACCACCTCATGTCTCTTAGACAACAGCTGGGGCTTTGGGGCTGAAGTGAGTTCCAAGGAGGTGCTGGGAACAAGATTTATCAGGAAAGCATTTGTGGAAAGCAAAGATCCCAATTCTGCCACCACCAGCAGCAGCAGCAACAGCAGCACCTCGGGGCCCACCAGCAGGCATCACAGCCCTGGCTGGGATCCCTCCCTTTGTTTATACCCTTTCATCTGCCTATTTTCTTCTTCTCTCTGCTTTTACATGGAGCTTGAAGTGACTCTTAATCCAAATATTGCCTGTAAATCTGAGCGGAGAAGGTTTAAAAGTGATAATTACTAGCCATTTCCCTAGATAATTAGCTTATAAAGGGAGTGCTTTTTCATGGGGATTGCCAAACCCTCCACTAACCATCTCGCACCACTTCCCCACACTACCCAATTACTGGAGGACAGTTTAAAAACGCATAAAGCAGAGCGTTTAGGGCTCAATTTACTCCAGACCAAACGTCAATAAAACCTCAAGGTACCGCCAACTGGATGCAGTCAGAGAAATCCAGCGTGAGGCTACCCCAAGGAAAGCAGCTGGGCTGGGACCCAAGCAGCCTGCTGAGCTTCAGCCTCACTTCTGCCTTTTTCCCCACTGCCACTTTTAGGTTGTCCAAAGCTTCCACGGTGTGGGAGGAAGCTCAGTCTGCCAGAGCACACTCAGCACTCCTTTGCAACCCCTCGGTGCTCACACAACTCAGCTGCTCAGCACAGATCACAGAGTGCATGGGGCTGGAAGGGACCTCTGGAGATCAGCCAGTCCAAACCCCTGCCAGAGCAGGGGCACCCAGGGCAGGGCACACAGCAACACATCCAGATGGGGCTGGAAACTCTCCAGAAAAGGAAACTGCACAACCTCTCTGGGCAGCCTGCTCCAAGCTCCAGCACCCTCACACTGACAAAGTTTCCCCTCCTGTTCCCCTGGCACCTCCTTTGCTCCAGCTTGCCCCCAGTGCCCCTTGTGCTGCCCTTCCTTGGCCACCCCTGACCAGATCCTGGCTGCATCCCACCCACACTGCCCTGCACATCTTGAGCACAGCACTGAGGGCAGCCCTCAGGTTCCTCTCCTGCCAGTTCCCAGCCCAGCTCCCTCAGCCTGGCCACACAGGACATGTTTCATAGCTTGGTGGCTCCGGGCTGGACTTTCTCAAGCAGTTCCCTCAGGCCCTTCTTGAGGTGAGTGGCTCAGAACTGGACTCAATATTCCAGATGTGGCCTCAGCAGGACAGAACCTCAGGCTTCTCAGGGGAACAAGAACAGCCCTCAGGCTCCTCTGCTCCAAGCTCCCAAGCTCTGGCTCCCTCAGCCTGTCCTGACAAAAGTGTTCCACTCACACCTCATCTCAGCAGAGCCACTGGAGCAGCAGCAGCAGCAGCGCTAGCAGCAGCAGCAGCAGTGCTAGCAGCAGGGCCAGCAGCAGTGCTAGCAGCAGCAGCAGCAGTGCCAGCAGCAGCAGCAGCAGTGCCAGCAGCAGCAGCAGCAGCAGCAGTGCTAGCAGCAACAGCAGCAGTGCCAGCAGCAGCAGTGCTAGCAGCAGCAGCAGCAGTGCCAGCAGCAGCAGTGCTAGCAGCAGCAGTGCCAGCAGCAGCAGTGCTAGCAGCAGCAGCAGCAGTGCCAGCAGCAGCAGTGCTAGCAGCAGGGCCAGCAGCAGTGCTAGCAGCAGCAGCAGCAGCAGCAGCAGCAGTACTCACTCACTCTCTTCAGTGCCTTTCCCAGTAGGTTC
>VWZI01004905.1:76014-88387 GCA_013396835.1 Psilopogon haemacephalus
GCACGACTGTAATCAAAACAATGATTATTATCGCCCTCATTGATATGCAGAGTGAGGAATGAATACAAAAATATTCGCCTGAAAGCCAAAGGTAAGAAATTAACTTTTTTTTCCCCCCTTTTTTTTTTCCTTCCCCCTCCACCCCAGACATCAGAAACCCAACCTCAAAGCCAGGAATGACTGCTAAGGTTTGGGTTGTTTTGTTTCGTTTTTGGTTGGTTTGAGGGGTTTTTTTGTTTGGTTTTTTTTTTTTCCCCCACCCCTCTGGAGCCCACTTCAGTTTCTCCTCCTGCATTTCAATGAAGGTGATGGGAAATGGCTGTTTTGATTGCACCTGGGTTTCCTTCTACCCCCAAATGGTCTCCTTTAAGGACTCCATGCTGGCAACTCCAAGAGCAGCAGAGCTGTTCTTAAGGAGCACTAAATGGACAATTAGGAGAGTGTCAGCAGTGGATCCACACACTCCACAGGGCTGCTCAGCCACTTGATGCAACTGCTCCTCCCTCCCATCGCTTGCAGCTCCTCGCAGGAAGGGCAGGACAAAACTCATCATTGCACCAAGGCTGATGGCAGCAGCACAAAATGGGTTAGGTTGGAAGGGACCTCAAAGCTCAGCCAGGTCCAGCCCCTCCTGTGCCACAGGCAGGGACAACTCCCACTGGAACAGGTCGCTCAAGGCTTCGTCCAGCCTGGTCCTCATCCAGCCTGGTGCTGAACACCTCCCTGGGCAAGCTGTACCAGTGTCTCCTCACCCTCCCTTCCTGTGCTCCACAACCTCCCTGAGCAACCTGTGCCAGTGTCTCCTCACCCTCCCTTCCTGTGCTCCACAACCTCCCTGAGCAACCTGTGCCAGTGTCTCCCCACGCTCCCTGTCTGTGCTCCACAACCTCCCTGGGCAACCTGTGCCAATGTTTCATCACCTTCATGGGAGATGTCTCATCTAAATCCAGCTTCATCCAGCCTGGTGCTGAACACCTCCAGGGAGGTTGTGGAGCACAGAAGCACTGAACGTGATCAAAGAGACAACCTCCATGGGCAACTTGTGCCAGTGTTTCACCACCAACATGGGAGATGTCTCACCTAAATCCAGCTTCATCCAGCCTGGCCCTCATCCAGCTTGGTGTTGAACAACTCCAGGGAGGTTTTGGAGCACAGAAGCACACAACGTGATCTTTGATCACATTGGGTGCTTCTGTGCTCCACAACCTCCCTGGGCAACCAGTGTCAGTGTCTTGCCACTCATCCAGCCTGGTGCTGAACACTTCCAGGGAGGTTGTGAAGCACAGAAGCACAGAATGTGATCTTTGATCACATTCTGTGCTTCTGTGCTTCACAACCTCCCTGTGCAACCTGTTCCAGTGTCTCACCATCCTCACAGGGTTACACCAGAGTAGGAGAATCCAAGGAATTGTTTGCATCATCAGAGGGAGCCAGGACCTGCTTGAGAGCTGGGATCTCCCTGCAGGTAACTGCTCCTAGCTTTGAGATTCCTGATCTTAAACCAACTTCTTCTGAAGGTGCCTCCTAAGAGCACCTTCACAGCAAGCACTGAGCAGCAGATGACATTCCAGGAGCTGTCAGCACATCCACTTAACCAACTCCAGGTCCTTACAGCAGCCACTGCCAAGAGGGCTCAGGAAGTTATCAATTCTGCCCTCCCACCCCTTGTCTTCCTCACTTAAAGTCAAGGAGCTTCTGAGCACGTTCACAGATACTCCAAGCAGGGATCCAACAGGAGCAGTCAGGAAGCATTCATGTCACTGGATGCAGGGAATTCAATCACCCTGTCAGAAGAACACTTGCAAGGAGTAAAACCCAGAGCAAGCAGCTGGCGTCAGCCCTTGGTGCTGCTGCCTGCAGCTGCAGGGCCCTCAGACAGTCCTGGCACCCTGCCCCTGGAGGAGCAAACTGCACCATGAGAAGGAGGAAAGGAGCAAAGGGGGCAAAGGGAAGGATTGGTTCAAACATCCAGGACCTGCTCCCACACAGAGTGGTGATCAAGGGCACAATGTCCACCTGCAGAGCAGTGCCAAGTGGCTCCCTCAGGGGTCAGTGCTGGCACCAGTGCTGTGCAACATCTTTGTCAGCCACATGGGCAGAGGAATCAGTGCAGCTTCAGCAGGTGTGCAGATGGCAGGAGACTTGCTGGAGGGCAGGATCCATCCAGAGGGACCTGCACAGGCTGCAGAGCTGAGCCCAGGCCAACCTCATGGCATTCAACAAGGCCAAGTGGAAGATCCTGCACCTGGGTGGGAGCAATCCCAAGCACAGCTCCAGGCTGGGTGGGGAATGGCTGAGAGCAGCCCTGAGGAACAGGACCTGGGGGTCTGGGCTGGTGCATAGCTGATGAGGCTGCAGTGTGAGTGCAGCCCAGACAGCAACTGTGTGCTGGGCTGCAGCAAGAGCAGCTGTGGGCAGCAGGGCAAGGGAGGGGATTGTGCCCCTTGGCTCTGCTCTCCTCACACCCCACCTGCAGCACTGTCTGCAGCTCTGCAGCCCCCAGCACAAGCAGCACATGCAAGGGTTGGAGCCAGTGCAGAGGAGGCCACCAAGATGCAGCTGAGAGGGCTGCAGCAGCTCTGCTCTGAGCACAGGCACAGAGAGTTGGGGCTCTGCAGCCTGCAGAGGAGAAGGCTGCCAGGAGAGCTTGGAGTGGCCTTGCAGGATGTGCAGGGGGCTGCAGGAGGGCTGGGGAGGGACAACTGAAAAAGGCTGGGGATGAGAGCAGCGAGGGTGGTGAGACACTGGCACAGGTTGCCCAGGGAGGCTGTGGAGCACAGAAGCACAGAATGGGATCAAAGGTTGGATGAGGCCTTGAGCAACCTGTTCTAGTGGGAGATGTCCCTGTCTAGGCCACAGAGTGGGTGGAACTGGCTGAGCTTTGGGGTCCCTTCCAACCTAAACCATTCTATGACTCTATGACTCACCAGATTCTCCCTGAGACCCAGGTAAATGTGGAAGACAAAGTGGCCAAAAGTCTCTGGTGGTGATCAGAGGCAGAAAGCAAGAGCAGGATGTTTTAAAGTTGCCCAAGGTCATGGATGTCCTCTGCATGGATGTGTTCAGGGTTAGGCTGGATGAGACCTTGGGCAGCCTGGTCCAGTGGGAGGTGTCCTTGCCCACAGCAGGGGCTTGGAACTGGATGATCTTTAAAGCCCTTCCCAACCCAACCCAACCCAACCCATTCTTTGATTCTACAAAAGTGCCAATTCCTGCTTGACTCTGAATAAAGAAGATAAGGAACAGCAGAGAGGTTTGTGAGGCAGAATCCCAGCATGGTGGGGGCTGGAGATGATCCAGTGCAATCCCCCTGCTCCAGCAGGGCACCTACAGCAGCTTGCCCAGCAGCACAATGCCCAGGAGGGGTTAGAAGCTCTCTAGAGAAGGAGACTCCACAACCTCTCTGGGCAGCCTGCTCCATGGGCACAGCTTAAGACACCAGAGCAGCAAATCCACACAGCTGGCAGATAAAGTGAGAGAGGACCTGAACCTAAAGGGAAGGGCACTTAGGAGCCTGGCAGAGTCTTCAATAGCTGCAGCTAAGGACACAGGTCCAAATCCTCCCTGAATAAGGGCAAGGTGGCTAAAGCAGAAGCTCTTCACTGACCTCAGATGAAGGAAGAATGCCTGAGGGATGAAAGATCTGAGTGAGACTGCCAGCAGGAGAGGAGAGAAGCAGCAAGAAATCCAATCAGCAGCAAAAATCTATTCTATATAAACAGAAAGGAGGGAATGAGAAGCAAAAGGCCTGCAGGCTGCCCCTGCAGTGGGAAAGGGGCAGCAGCCCCAGCACAGGGGATGGATTTTTCCTCCAACTTACACCAGAAGGGCTGCCAGTAGATGGTGACATGTGGAGAAGAGAGGAGAGGTTCAACAGCTTCCCCTGACTGGATTACAAAGATGTTAATTACAGAGGTTAGATACTTGGGGTGATGAAGAGTGTGGGCAGCAGGGAGAGGGAGGTTCTACTCCCCATCTACACTGCCCTAGAGAGGCCACATCTGCAGTGTTGGGTCCAGCTCTGTGCTCCCCAGCTGCAGAGGGACAGAGAACTGCTGCGGAGAGCCCAGGGGAGGCTGCAGAGCTGCTGAGGGGCCTGGAGCAGCTCTGGCAGGAGCAAAGGCTGAGAGCCCTGGGGCTGAGAGCCTGCAGGAGAGCAGCCCCAGAGGGCAGCTGAGCAATGCTCAGCAAGAGCTGAAGGAGCTGTGGGGGGCAAGAGCCTGGGGCCAGACTCTGCTGAGTTGTGCCCAGGGCCAGGCCAAGGGGCAGCAAGGGGCAGAAAGGGTCAGGCAGGAGGTTGGATGTGAAGAGGAGGAGAAAGTTGTTTGTGGTGAGGGTGCTGGAGGCCTGGAGCAGGCTGCCCAGAGAGGCTGTGCAGTGTCCTTGTGTGGAGAGCTTCCAAACCCACCCTGGGCACTGTGCTGCTGGGCAAGCTGCTGGGGGTGCCCCTGCTGGAGCAGAAAGGTCTTCGGTTCCTTCCCACCTCACCTTGGTGGGATTCTGGGATTTCCAAACTGATGGCTTCACAAGTTTTGTTGTTATGTGTGCTGACATTAGCTGCTGCCTTTAGCTGTTAGCTGACAAGACATTAGCTGCTACCTTTAAAAGGTCCTAAGAAGTCCAAATATGCAGCACATTATTGAAGAAGCAGAAGCCAGGGAGGCTGGACAAAGGAGCTCTAAATCAAACAGCCACCTGCCTGGAGGCATGCAGAGGAAAACCTATAGCTCACTTCAAACTGTCACCAGAAAGCCTTGCTAAAAAGCAATCTGATTTCCTTCTCTGAGTTGCTAAGGAGCTTAAGGGTCTGAGGAAAGAGCAGGAAATGCCACAACCTAAACTGAGGAAGGCATCAGCACAGCTTTGCTTAGCACACTCTGAAGTTAGCTAAGGAAACTTTAGGTCCACCTCCCTAGGTTAGGCATCAGATGGGCTGGGTAGCTCAGCTCCATCCATGGAGCAGCACTCAGAGAGGTTACCAGGAGCTGCTTATGGTATTCAGAGAGAGCTTCCTCCAGCATCTGACCTGGATCTGGCCCTACTCAACTCTCACCAAGACCTTCAGGACAGAGAGATGAGAGATTTACTTAATCTGTATAGGAGCAGGCAGGAGGTGTGAAGAGCAGCAAGGGCAGATGAGAGCACTGCAGTCCAAGGGAGCTCTACAAAGGGGGAAATTAACTGTCAAAATTAAAACCTCCCAAACCCCAGATTCAGCAGAAATCTGTGCAATGGCAAAGGCTACACCTGGGCACTCAGCAGCTCTGCAAGGAAAACTAATCAAGGGATGAGAGGGACATGGAACTGCTGAGGAGGCCACAAAGATGATCAGAGGCTGGAGCACATCTGCTGTGTGGACAGGCTGGGAGAGTTGGGGACCACAGGATCATATGATGTCAGGGGTTGGAAGGGACCCAAGGAGATTATCAAGTCCAACTCCCCTGTCAGAGCAGGAGCATCCAAGCTAGCTCAGGGCACACAGCAACACATCCAGACAGAGTCTGCAAAGGCTCCGCACAAGGAGACTCCACAACCTCTCTGGGCAGCCTGTGCCAGGCCTCTGGAACCCTTACAGTAAAGGCTCAAAAGAGGAACTAAGTAGCAGGCCATGTCCATCTGATTTTCCACAGGAGGAAGAGGAAGAGGAAAAAGTTAGCCTCAAAGATTTAACTGATTTGCTTAGATCTAAATACAAAGATAATGCAGGATTAATTAAAAGAAAAGATGATGGTTCTCAGGAAATTAAGAATGCTGCTAGAAGAGTTTTGTATGGCCAGGCACCAACAGACCAGCAAGGAAGAGGAGGAGGAAGATGACATCCAAGGTTCTAATGATCCCCTTAGAGAATTTAGAGAAGTTAGAAAGGGATACTGAAGGGAATCAGGAGAGCCAATCCTAAGCTGGCTGGTGAGATGCTGTACTACTGGTGCAAATGCCCTACAGGTAGGAGACAAGTCTGCAAAGCAGCCAGGCCCACTTGCCAAGGAGAGTGGAGTGGACAAACACCTGGCAGCCAATCTGGGTGTGGTTAGCTTGTGGACACCTCTTCTATTGGCTGTAGGTCTGAGATACACCTCCCGAGATGACTCCCCATGGGTAGCTAGGAAGTGGAACACAGTTGAGCAGGGAATTAAGCTTCATTTATTAACTTCCAGTGTCCTGAGTCTTAGCCAGGGTTTACAAAAGATTGGGGGGGGAGGGGGGCAGGTAACTGCTAACCCACTACACTCAGAGTGGCTGATGCCCCTCTCATGCACACTGTAGCCCCTCTTTAGCAGGGGGTTGGCCTGGATGCCTCCAGAGGTCCCTCCCAGCCCCTACCATTCTGTGACTCTGCTCTGCACACACCCAACAGCCCTCAGCAGATCATCCTCTATCACCACTGAGCCTGCAGCTCCAAGCTTGTAAGAAGGGAGCACTTCTTAGGCACTCTGCTCAAGAAGCCTTGCAGAAGAGTCCCACAGAGGTGTAAATCTCACTGTCCTCTTCCCACACAACCTGGAGTGCTTAACTGCCCAGGCAGATGGAGCCGCGTCCTGCTTCCTCTGCTTCATTACTCCTGGCTCACCAGATATTGGTGTTTCCAATTTCCACCACTAAAAGCCAAGTTAATTCCTCCAGTGCCATATGAAGCTCATTTATTTTCTCCCAAATTGCTCCCTTGTAAATAAAGCACCGCTGGGAGGAAAGCTCAGGATCCTAAAATTCATCACCGTGATGAGAGGGGCTGCAATTTCTCCAACAGGAATGGCTTCCCTCTTTAATTGGAAGAAAAATGAGTTGATTTGTTTTGAAGGCATTAAGGTTTGGAATCTGACAGGGGGAAAAAAAAGCTTCCCTGAACCTGCCTCTTTTCAGCTGAGCAGCAGATGATTTGAACTTGAAACTGCAGCCATGTAGAGGGAAGGCGCAGGGGAAGCCAGGCTGGGAGAGCTGAGGCTGCTCAGCATGGAGAAGAAAAGGATCCAGGGAGACCTCAGAGCAGCCTCCCAGTGCCTGAAGGGGCTGCAGGAGAGCTGGAGAGGGACTTTGGACAGAGGATGGGAATGACAGGATGAGACACAATGGCTTTGAGCTGGGAGAGGGGAGAGGGAGAGTGGGGAGGAGGAGGAAGAAATTCCTTGCAGTGAGGATGGGGAGAGCCTGGCAGAGGTTGCCCAGGGTGGTTGTGGAGCACAGGCAGGGAGGGTGATGAGAAACTGGCACAGGTTGCCCAGGGAGGCTGTGGAGCACAGGCAGGGAGGGTGGAGAGACACTGGCACAGGTTGCCCAGGGAGGTTGTGGAGCACAGNACCCAATGTGATCTTTGATCACATTGGGTGCTTCTGTGCTCCACAACCTCCCTGGAGGTGTTCAACACCAAGCTGGATGAGGGCCAAGCTGGACGAAGCTGCATTTAGATGAGACATCTCCCATGAGGGTGGCAGAGGGGAGATTTAAACAGGATATTAGGAGAAAGTTCTTCACAGTGAGGGTGAGGAGACACTGGCACAGGTTGCCCAGGGAGGCTGTGGTTGTCCTCTCCCTGGAGGTGTTCAGGGCCAGGTTGGATGAGGCCTTTGAGCATCCTGGGCTGGTGGGAGGTGTCCCTGCCCATGGCAGAGGGTTGGAACTGGCTGAGCTTTGAGGTCCCTTCCAACCCATTCTGTGGCTCTATGAATAGGCACTTTGGCAGGGAGCAAGATCACTGCAGAGTGGGAAGCTTCGCAGCTCTTTAGTGCTTTGCACCATTAATAAATCTGAATTAAAGCTGGAATTACAAGAAGAAAATGAAGACTAATGGCACAGTCTACAGACAGGCAGGCTCTGGAGAACATTTCACTCTGGGGAAAAGGAGAATTGTTTGCCTTAAAATCACCAAGCCTGTCTGAAAGGTGGGGGTGAGGGTGGGGGTGTTGCTGTAAAACAGAAGAACAAATCAACCCTTAGACACTCCATGAAATGTTTCTCCACTCCACTGTGGGCAATGCATTTCCTCATGGAGTTTCTGGACATCCCAACGAGGAAGAACCTCATTCTCCTTTGCTTCCAACCCAGACCTTTGCAGTGTGCTTGCAACCCCTGGGACCAGCATCAGGACCAACAATGCTGGCACTGAGCTCTCCTTTGGTCGCTCCTGTGACCTGCAGCTGCTTTGTCAGGATTCACCTTGTGCTGCCCTCTGCATGCCCAGCTACAGACCCTCTCCTGAAGGTAGCTCTCATCATCTGGATGGAGGAATGGAATTGTTCTAGAGATGGCTGAAGGGAAGCTCTCAGAGAAGCGATCCCATTCAGCACCGCAGTGCATTTCAACATCCTTTCATTGCACAATTGGAAAGCCTTGGAAAAGCTGAAGGAGAGGCTGACTCATGCACCTGTGTAACAGGCAGCAGAACCTCTCCTTTGATTTCCACGACTGGGGCCAAAGCAGAAGAAGCCCTGAAAACAAAGCAGCTCCTTGCAACAGCCTGCTGAGGAACCCCAGGCCCTCTCCCTCTCTCTCCTGACTTTGAAAAGCTGCTTTCACAACCCAGCATTTGGGATCCTGGCACTCACCCTGCTCCACACCATAAAATCCTGAGCATGATTTAACATGCAAACCCCAGCACATGGTGCCTCTGGGAGCCTTCCTAGAGATGGAGCTGTCGTTTCCTACCAGCTTCTGACTTGCAGGAGAAGAAACAGGGGCTGGGATATTTCCTTACACCTCTGGTGAAGCTGCTCATGGTGTAGCATAGAATCATCACACAATGGGTTGGGTTGGAGGAGACCTCCAAAGCTCAGCCAGTCCAAATCCCCTGCACTCAGCAGGGACATCCTCCACTAGGGCACAGCCTTGCCCAGCCTCACTTTGAGTATCTCCGGGGATGAAGCCTCAAACACCTCCCTGGGCAACCTGCTGCAGTGTTCCAGCACCTTCCTGCTGCAGAACTTGTTCCTCACATCCAATCTCAAGCTGCTCTGCTCTCATTTCAAATCACTGCCCTTGGGCCTGTCCCTGCAGGCCTTTGGGCACAGTCCCTCTGCAGCCTGCTTGGAGCCCCTGCAGGTACTGGCAGGCAGCTCTAAGGTCTGCCTGGAGCCTTCTCTTCTCCAACCTCAGCTCCCTCAGCCTGCACAGCCACATTACTGCTCTGGATCACTTCACTTCCCCTTCCTCTCTCCCCTGCTGCTGGTTATTTCCATGGCTGACAGAAGTAATTTGTCAAGGCATTCTGAGGAGCACAAAACTGTTTAGGAATTCTTCCCTAATGATGCTCTCCCAGAAGTACCTCTTCTCCCTCCTTGCTCTCCAGACCTCTCACCAACTGGGTTTGCTGCATATTCCAGGGCCCCGTGCAGCACCTCCAGTGGTACTGCTGAAGCTGCTGTGCAACAAAAATAACAAACCAGCTTCTTCCTCGAAGAAAAAGGCATCTCAGGTGCTTTTACATGGCAAAGCATCAGTGCCTGCTTTGTGATCTCGAAATAAGCAGGAGAGAGAGATGTAGCTCGTTGCTATCGAGTGGGGAAGAACACATGGAACACATGCCCACAGATCAACCAGAAGGTAAAAAAAAAACCTGAATCTGAAGTCTTTGCTTTGATCCTGAAGAACAGAAAACTCTTCTACAGAATATTCACAACATCTGTTTCTTCCAGGTGTACAGAGAAATGCTTTGCTTGTCAGCCTGAACCAACCCTGCTTTAACAGGCACACCTTTAACTCCAGTGGGCTTGGACCCTGGGAAATGCAACACTGAAAACTCCTTCAGGCAAAGAAGCTACCAAGGAGAGAGAAACTCCCAGCACAGCTGGGGTTGGAAGGGACCTCTGGAGGTCATCCAGCCCAACCCCACTGCTCCAGCAGGGCACCCACAGCAGCTTGCCCAGCAGCACAGTGCCCAGGGGGGGTTGGAAGCTCTGCACACAAGGACACTGCACAACCTCTCTGGGCAGCCTGCTCCAGGCCTCCAGCACCCTCACAACAAACAGAAGCTCCAGTTACAAGAAGGTGGTGAGACACTGGCACAGGTTGCCCAGGGAGGTTGTGGAGCACAGAAGCTCCAATTGCAAGAAGGTGGTGAGACACTGGCACAGGTTTGCCCAGGGAGGTTGTGGAGCACAGNCAGGTTGGATCAAGCCTTGAGCAACCTGTGCTGGTGAGAGATGTCCCACTCAGCACTGGCTGAGCTTTGAGGTCCCTTCCAACCCAACCCATTCGGTGATAATTCAGATGTTGGTGTCCACTGCTGCATCACTTTGAGAGCTGCAAGTCCAGGATCACCCAGAGGACCTCACCACACGTTCTGAAGTGAGCCTCACTGCTTGGCAGAGCAAATGCAGTTTGCACGAGGGCTGGGATTACCCAGGAGGAGGAGAACTCCTGCAAAATGTTAAGGGACAGAGAAAGATGATTTTAATAAGAAAAAAAAATGATGAATTGTCCTTTTCTGAGTGGTAAAAGTGCTGCAGTTGGAAGGTGTTGCTCAATCACCTTAAGATTGAAAGTAACTCTCCAATAAAAAAACTCTAACTGATAATGGGAGGATGTTGTAGCAACTAAGAGGGTATTAAAATGGGGCTTTGCTCAGCTCTGAGTTAAGGAACAATGGCAGGGATTAGGAGGGAGCTATTACCAAAATTAATCTGATTAATGCCTTATAAATAACGAAGCTAACACTTAAAAGGGTCCACAAGCTCCACCATGTCAGGACATGGATCCAGCTCATGATGCAAGACTAAAAAGCAGGATCTTTCCCCTACTAATTAAACACCAAAAGCTGAATCCTCCCAAAAAAAAAAAAAAAAAAAAACAAGGGAGAAAAAAAAGGGAAGGGAAAAGGCTCCACTTGTAAAAACAAAGTAAAATTAACTGCAGCCAACTCCCATCTTCTGCAGAATTGCTGTCAGAGGGAAGAGCACCACGTTTCACACCACCACAGCTTCTCCATGGGATCTCTCTTCCATGGCAGTGGTTTTGTTAGCTGGATGTGAAATCCTTCTCCACCAAGCACCAGCACGTGGCCAGGCAGGGAGAGCAGACAGCCCCTCCAGAAGCAGCCCTGGCTTCTGCACACAGCCTCCATCCAGCTCTGCTCAGAGCAGGACAAGAGGCACAACAAAGTGGGTGGAAATTCATATCAGAGCATCACAGAGTGCTGCCCTGGCTTCTGCACTCAGCTTTCATCCAGCTGTGCTCAGAGCAGGACAAGGGGCACAACAAAGTGGGTGGAAATTCACTTTGGAGCATCACAGAGGGCAGCCCTGGTTTCTGCACCCAGCTTTCACCCAGCTGTGCTCAGAGCAGGACAAGGGGCACAACAAAGTGGGTGGAAATTCATATGAGAGCATCACAGAGTGCTACCCTGGCTTCTGCAGACAGCCTTCATCCAGCTGTGCTCAGAGCAGGACAAGGGGCACAACGAAGTGGGTGGAAATTCATATGAGAGCCATCACAGAGTACAGCCCTGGCTTCTGCACCCAGCCTTCAGCTCTGCTCAGAGCAGGACTAGGGCCCCAGTCTAGTGGGTGAAAATTCATTTCAGACAACCACAGAATGGGGTGGGAAAAGACCTCCAGAGATCGAGTCCAACCTCCCTGCCAGAGCAGGAGCACTTAGGGCAGCTCACGCAGGAATGCATCCAGGCAGGTTTGGAATCTCTCCAGAGAGGTTGACTCCAGAGCCTCTCTGAGCAGCCTGCTCCAGGGCTTCAGTACCCTCACAGTGCTTCAAAATGTTATTTAAAGTTCAGTTATTTAAAGCCCATTTTATGCATCATGGTCAAACACTCAGCTCATGCCTTCCTTACTAAGACACCTGCAATCATTGCAGCAGTTCCAACAACCTGAGGCTGTTTCCTCTTTGCTCTTTCCCTGGGAGAAGAGGTCAGACCCCACCTGGCTGCAAGCCTCCTCTCAGTGAATTGTAGAGAGTCAGAAGGTCTCCCCTCAGCCTCTTTTTCTCCATGCTAAGCAACCCCAGATCCCTCAGCTGCTCCTCACAAGACCCATGCTGACTCTCTGGACATTTTTCCCCTCGCATTCATTTTCTGGAGCTATTGAGGCTTTGTGCTTGTCCTCAGCTGCTGCATCAAGCTGCTGAAAGCAGGGCAGGGGACAGAGGAACCTGTCACGTTGTCTAACCCACAAGCACTGCTCTGCCAGCTTCAGGAGGAACTGCTTCACACCTNGTTGCCCAGGGAGGTTGTGGAGCACAGAAGCTCCAATTGCAAGAAGGTGGTGAGACACTGGCACAGGTTTGCCCAGGGAGGTTGTGGAGCACAGAAGCTCCAATTACAAGAAGGTGGTGAGACACTGGCACAGGTTGCCCAGGGAGGTTGTGGAGCACAGAAGCACAGAATCTGATCCCAGATCAGATTCTGTGCTTCTGTGCTCCACAACCTCCCTGG
>VWZI01004905.1:100674-112589 GCA_013396835.1 Psilopogon haemacephalus
AGGCAGGGACACCTCCCACTGGAACAGGTCCCTCAAGGCCTCATCCAGCCTGGTCCTCAACACCTCCAGGGAGGTTGTGGAGCACAGGAGATCAAAGATCACATTGGGTGCTCCTGTGCTCCACAACCTCCCTGGAGATGTTCAGGACCAGACTGGATGATGCCTTGAGTGACCTGTTCCAGTGGGAGGTGTCCCTGCCTATGGCACAAGGGGGTTGGAACTGGCTGAGCTTTGAGCTCCCTTCCAACCTAAACCATTCTCTGATTCTATAAAAAGTGAAATAAGGAGGAAAATTGTAGGCAAGTTTGAGATCCAATTTGGACCGTCTGCAGTCTCTCCTCACGGCTCAAGAGTCTCATTTAACTCTCCATTTCTTTCACCTCTCCATTTCCCTTCCAGCTCTTCAGCACTGTCCAAGCCCCCATGGCTGCGGGAGCACAGCAGCTCCATCCCAGTTTAAAAGAGTTCTGGGAAACCATTCAAGCTATTTTTAGAGTATTGATAAACCAAATCATATTTTTTTTGGATTCAAGAATCCCCAATTAAGGAGCAATTGTTCTCCTTTCTGGGAATTTGCTGGTACCAGCCTAGGAACTCCACCCAGCAGCTTTGGGAGTTGTCTCTTCTTAGTCATCCCAGCTCTGGAAAGCCTCCAGCTCAAGATCCCAACCTGCAAGACCCTGGTGGTTTATTAACCCAGATCAATGCTGTGATTTTTACCCACCAAGCATCTTCTTTGGATCCCACCCCTGACACCAAGGTTGCCATTTCCTTTTTATCCAAGAGGAGCCACTGCAGTTGTCAGAAATAGCTCTCTTTTTATTTTTTTACCATCAATTTAACTACCTTTCTCTTCTTTTGGCTCCAGAATGTTAAGCTTATAAAGTGTCTCTACTGGAGACCAAACACCAAAGCCCTTTAGACTCCACTCTGCTGTGGGCACCACTCGGGACCGTGGCACTCTGTAAAATCCATGCCACAGACACAGGATTTGTGTCTCAGTAAGGAGGAGAGGACACTGGGAGCAAAGCAGAGCAACCATCTGGAGAACATCTATCCTGGATGCCTGGAATCCAAACATTTGGCTCTCACAAATTGAACACCAGAGAAAAAAGTCCAAGTTCTACTGACAGACACTTCAAGATCACTGTGGCCAAGGGTCTCAGAGAGCTGAAGTCAAACCCAGGCTGTTTCAAGCACAACATATTTATTAGTTACCCTTTGATGGCCTTCTAGAGTCAACAAACACAGCTCTTGAATGTTCTGGAGACCTCAGAGCAGCCTTCCAGTACTTGAAGGGGCTCCAGAAGAGCTGAGGAGGGACTTTGGACAAGGGCTGGGAGTGCCAGGGTGAGGGGCAATGGCTTTTTGCTGGGAGAGGGAAGAGTGAGAGGGGAGATGAGGAAGAAATTGTTGAGAGTGAGGGTGGGGAGAGACTGGCACAGGTTGTCCAGGAAGGTTGTGGAGCATAGACAGGGAGGATGGGGAGACACTGGCACAGGTTGCCCAGGGAGGTTGTGGAGCACACACAGTGAGGGTGGTGAGACACTGGCACAGGTTGCCCAGGGAGGTGTTCAGGACCAGGCTGGATCAGGGCCAGGCTGGATGAAGCTGCATTTAGGTGAGACATCTCCCACGAAGGTGGCAGAGGGGAGATTTAAATGGGATGTTAGGAGAAAGTTCTTCACAGGGAGGGTGGAGAGACACTGGTACAGGTTGCCCAGGGAGGTGTTCAGGACCAGGCTGGATGAGTCCTTTAGCAACCTGTGCTGGTGGAAGGTGTCCCTGCCCATGGCTGAGCTTTCAGGTCCCTTCCAACCCAATGCATTCTGTGATGCTATGATGAATTGATTCCCTCTTTCCTTTCCCAGCTGCTGACACAGACTTCCAAAGCTCAGGCAGAGAGTTTCAAAGCCTGGCACAGACCAGATTTTACACAAGCCATGAATTCTCTCCTCCCAACAGGTGAAGCCTTTCCCTAGGACTGGGTTATTGGAAACCTAATTGCCAATTTTCCTGCTCTGAGGGCCAGAAAAAGTCCCTCCACTGGGCAAGAGAAATGATTCCTTTCAATAAAACACTTTGTTCTCAACAGCTCGGCTCTGGCAGGGAGGTTTATGGGACACCATTTACACCTGATTGGATCTCACTCTCCAGGTCTTTGAATCCTGGAAGGTAAGAAGCCAATCCTCACCAAAGAGAGCTGCAAAGTTTCAGTTACAGACTTTCCTATTTAGCAGGAACAAGCCAGGACCTGCGAACCATCTTCTCTTCCCTCCTCACGCTGAAGGAAGAAGGACCCCCTGAGATGCTGCTGGCAGCTGAGGATCTGCTCAGCCTTAACTGCTGCTGCTGACACCACAGCCACACAGTGAGCACTGCCTGCACTGCCACAGGCTGCTTTTGCTCAGCCTTAAACTGCTGCTGCTGACACCACAGCCACACAGTGAGCACTGCCTGCACTGCCACAGGCTGCTTTTGCTCAGCCTTAAACTGCTGCTGCTGACACCACAGCCACACAGTGAGCACTGCCTGCACTGCCACAGGCTGCTTTTGCTCAGCCTTAAACTGCTGCTGCTGACACCACAGCCACACAGTGAGCACTGCCTGCACTGCCATAGGCTGCTTTTGCTCAGCTTTAAACTGCTGCTGCTGACACCACAGGCACGCAGTGAGCACTGCCTGCACTGCCACAGGCTGCTTTTGCTCAGCCTTAAACTGCTGCTGCTGACACCACAGCCACACAGTGAGCACTGCCTGCACTGCCACAGGCTGCTCTGGCTGGGAAGGGACCTTTAAAGCTCATCCAGTCCAACCCCCCTGCAAGTCAGCAGGGACAGTTGGGACTACAGCCTCGAACAACCTGACCTGCATGGAGGTTGTAGGGGTTGGTCTCTTCACCCAGGCACTCAGGGACAGAACAAGAGGACACAGCCCAAGCTGTGCCAGGGCAGGTTTAGGCTGGACATTAGAAAGAAAGAGACTGCCCACTGGAACAGGCTGCCTGGGGAGGTGGTGGAGTCTCCATCCCTGGAGGTGTTTAAGAGGAGGCTGCATGAGGCACTGAGTGCCAGGGGTTAGTTAATGAGAAGGGTTAGGTGATAGGTTGGACTCCATGATCCTGGAGGTCTTTTCCAACCTACTTGATTCTGTGATTCAGTGGTTCCAGGGATGGGGCATCTCTCATCACCCCAATGTCAAACATTTCTCCCTTCTCTCCAGTCTCAATCTCCCTCTGAGCTCAAACTATTGCTCCTTGTCTGATCACAGCAGGCCCTGAGAAAAAGTCTGACCCCAGCTTTCTGATCAGCTCCTTTAAGTACTGCTTGCCCAGCAGCACAATGCCCGGGGGGGGTTGGAAGCTCTCCACACAAGGACACTGCACAGCCTCTCTGGGCAGCCTGCTCCAGGCCTCCAGCACCCTCACCACAAACAACTTTCTCCTCCTGCTCACATCCAACCTCCTGCCTGACACTTTCTGCCCCTTGGCCTGGCCCTGGGCAACACTCAGCAGAGTCTGGCCCCAGGCTCTTGCCCCCCACAGCTCCTTCAGCTCTTGCTGAGCATTGCTCAGCTGCCCTCTGGGGCTGCTCTCCTGCAGGCTCTCAGCCCCAGGGCTCTCAGCCTTTGCTGCTGCCAGAGCTGCTCCAGGCCCCTCAGCAGCTCTGCAGCCTCCCCTGGGCTCTCTGCAGCAGTTCTCTGTCTCTCTGCAACTGAGGAGCCCAGAGCTGGACCCAGCACTGCAGCTGTGGCCTCCCTAAGGCAGAGCAGAGAGGGAAGAGAACCTCTCTTAGCACCCTTCTCTTAATGCCCCCACGACAAAGATGCAGCACAGATGCACTGTGCCTAGTTCCCAAAGAAGTTATTCTGCTGCTGTGGTTAAGCTGAGTCCTGGGAGGAGCTGGAGGGCAACAGACCTGAAGGGTTCCACCCCAGCAGGTCAGCACCATGAACATCCTCACCCACACTGAACCAGGTCCATCCACCCTGCCTCAGTTGCTACCCCTAGCCTAGTCTGGAGGTTTCTTAAAGGGATTAAACTGCCAAGGCTGGGACTTAAAGCTAGTTTTAATGAGTCTGATGAGCCTGTGGAGCAGACTTTCATCAAAGCCTCCCTGTCTGAACAGCATTTTTAACAGCAATTCCCCCTGCTCAGGAGATTAGCAAGCTTCAGGCTTTTGAGGGCTTCTCCCCCACTGGATGGTGGCACAAAAAGACAAAAAGGCAAAGATTCTCTGGCAGAACAATGAAGCTCTTTGCCTCACAAAGTGCAGCTCCTTGGTGTAAGGGCTGCCTTTGCTCTTTGTCAGCAGCCAGGTACAAAGAGCCCAGGAAAGGTAGCTGCTGGTGGATGCTCCTCTGCATTTCTGCAGCCTTTTCCCCTAAAGGTCCACACCACTGTCTTTTGGGGAGGCTACTACTTGATGATCTGTTATGAGCTCAAATCCTCCTCCACCCTTCAAGGGTCCTTATTACAGAAGGCAATCTGTGAGCCCATGTTGCTCACTTCAGTTCCTGCTGGAATTCTTTAGGCCCTGCCTACCTCTGCCTCTTGCTGGGCACCCAAAGGGACCTGGCAGTGCTGCTGGACACCAACTGCACCACCAGCCAGCAAGGTGCTCTCCTGGCCAGTGGTCTCCTGAGGTGCATGAAGAAAGGAGTGGCCTGCAGGTCAACAAGGGGCAATGAGCACAGGCTGGACCCCAGGAGGTTGGACGTGAAGAGGAGGAGAAAGTTGTTTGTGGTGAGGGTGCTGGAGGCCTGGAGCAGGCTGCCCAGAGAGGCTGTGCAGTGTCCTTGTGTGGAGAGCTTCCAACCCCCCATGGCAGTGTGCTGCTGGGCAAGCTGCTGGGGGTGCCCCTGTCTGAGCAAGGGTTTGGCCTGGATGATCTGCAGAAGTCTCTTCCAACTCCACCATGCTGGGGTTCTGTCAACCCTGCCAGAGCTCTCAGAGCTGACACAGTACAACATTAGGAGCATCCTTAGCAGACTGCAGTGTGCACCTGCCATGGCTGAGGCAGCGTTTGGGTGTGCAAGGAGAGCTCTCATGCTCATTGCACAGCCTCACACAGAACTCCACTAGGAGCTATAAAATGCTGTGCCATGGTTGTGTCTTTGGTCAGTCCCAGTAACTGACCTTCAGCCTGCACACAGCTATGCAATGCTTAGTGCAAAGCATTCCTGCCTGCCTGCAAAGCTGGGGTTCTTAGCCCTCAGGAGACTGAAGAACCCCAAGCCCAGTGCTAAAGCTGTGGGAAGGCAGGAGGCAATCTCCCAGCACCTCACCGACAGAGACAGGCAAGCAGAAGTTCTAAGGTGGCACAGCTGTGAGATGCAGGAGCTGCCAGTGGAGGTCCTCCCCACAGGAAAGCCTCAGCCTGCCTCTGGAAGCCATGGCAGAGAGGCTTTAAGGTGGCAGAAGACCTTTAAGGTCATCAAATTCAACTGTAACTAGACCATGATGGCCATTAAATCATCTCCTTAAGTGCCACAGCCACAGCTTTCTTGGACACCTGCAGGGATGGGAACTCCACCACCTCTCTGGGTAACCTCTTCCAATCCCTGACCACTCCTGCACAAGAGAAATTTTTCCTCATCTCCAACCTAACCCTCACCTGACACAATTTCAGCCCAGTTCCCCTGGGTCCATCAGCTGATCCTAGGGAGCAGAGCCCAACCCCCACCTGGCTCCAGCCTCCTTTCAGGAAGCTGCAGAGAGCAATGAGGTCTGCCTCAGCCTCCTCTTCTCCAAACTGAACAGCCCCAGCTCCCTCAGCTGCTCCTCCCCAGCCCTGTTCTCCAGACCCTTCACCAGCTCAGGTCTGCACACTGCTGTCCTGGGGTGCCTGGCAGCAGAGCCCAACCCCAGCTGGCTACAACCTCCCTTCAGGGAGCTGCAGAGAGCAATGAGGTCAGCAATGAAGAGAAAGCTCTGCAGAGGGTGGTCAGACACTGCCACAGGTTGCCCAGGGAGGTGGTGGAGGCCTCATCCCTGGAGACTTGATGTGTCCCTGGGCAGCTTGAACTACCTGGACAATCCTCATCCACAAGGATGCTGAGAGGGCTGCAGCAGCTCTGCTGTGAGCACAGCCTGAAAGAGTTGGGGCTGTGCAGGCTGGAGGACAGGAGGCTCCCAGGGGACCTTCTGGTGGCCTTCCAGCATCTGAAGGAGGCTACAAAAAAGCTGGGGAGGGACTTCTGAGGCTGTCAGGGAGTGCCAGGACTGGGTGGAATGGAGCAAAGGTGGAGGTGGGGAGATTGAGGCTGGAGGTGAGGAGGAAGTTGTTGAGCATGAGAGTGGTGAGAGGCTGGAATGGGTTGCCCCTGCAGGGAGGTGTTTGGGGCCAGATCCCTGGAGGTGTTTTTGGCCAGGCTGGCAGAGGCTGTGGGCAGCCTGCTCTAGGGTAGGGTGTCCCTGGGGATGGCAGGGGGTTGGGACTGCCTGATCCTTGTGCTCCCTTCCAACCCTGACTCATTCTAGGATTCTGTGAGGTGTCCTTGCTGCCTGCCGAGGAGTTGGACAGGATGACCTTGGAGGGTGAGTCTGTGAAGCTGTGGTTCTAGCTCCCAGACACAGGAGGTGAAGGCCTTTGGGATGACCTGGGAACCCTTCTCTGCCTCTTCTGCTTCTCCACGACGCTTTGAAGCAGGCGATGGAGGGCAAGGAGCTGCCAGGCACCTCTCCAGCTGACTAGCAGCAGCCACCCAAGGAGGTGCTTGCAGGATTTTGTACATCTGAGGTGTGTAAAGCACTTTGGGAAAGCTGCAGGATGAAAAGGGCCTCTATAAACCTGAAGATATTATTCTGATCATTATTAAAGCAGCCACCTGACAAGAAGAGACAGCTCCTCAAAACCTTGCACAACAGCTGCAGCTGAAGAGATCAGGGAGCCCAATTTGAGGAAGGGAAAATTTTTTTTTTTTTTTAAAAAAACGATGATTTGAAACGAATTGGAAGGATTAGAAGTGGCAGCTCTTTTGCAGGCTTCACCCTGGCAGGTAAATTTAGTAGGCTACTTTAATTCTGCCTCGTTTTAACTCCCGGCAAAGTCCTGTGCAGCCAATCTGACAGAGACAGAGTGTTTGAAGCTGTGTGGCTGGGTTTTTGTCCCCCCAATTTTACAATCAGTGTTTGAATCTGCTGCTACAACTCCCAGGTAAGGAGATGAGAGGCTTATCAAAGAGGCAATCGCTTTCAAAGGCAGGAGGCAGCGCTGACTTCCATTCCTTCCGCGCTTCGAATTCCTGCCAGAGAAGATTGAGCAGGCAGGAGACAGGGATGCAGGAAGGCTCTGACAGCTGCACACCTATGGCACCGCTGGGCTCTGCAGGCTCTGTTCTGGTCTCCTGCACACCTATGGCACCGCTGGGCTCTGCAGGCTCTGCTCTGGTGTCCTGCACACCTATGGCACCGCTGGGCTCTGCAGGCTCTGCTCTGGTCTCCTGCACACCTATTGCACCGCTGGGCTCTGCAGGCTCTGCTCTGGTCTCCTGCACACCTATGGCACCGCTGGGCTCTGCAGGCTCTGCTCTGGTCTCCTGCACACCTATGGCACCGCTGGGCTCTGCAGGCTCTGTTCTGGTCTCCTGCACACCTATGGCACCGCTGGGCTCTGCAGGCTCTGTTCTGGTCTCCTGCACACCTATGGCACCGCTGGGCTCTGCAGGCTCTGCTCTGGTGTCCTGCACACCTATGGCACCGCTGGGCTCTGCAGGCTCTGTTCTGGTCTCCTGCACACCTATGGCACCGCTGGGCTCTGCAGGCTCTGCTCTGGTGTCCTGCACACCTATGGCACCGCTGGGCTCTGCAGGCTCTGTTCTGGTCTCCTGCACACCTATGGCACCGCTGGGCTCTGCAGGCTCTGCTCTGGTGTCCTGCACACCTATGGCACCGCTGGGCTCTGCAGGCTCTGTTCTGGTCTCCTGCACACCTATGGCACCGCTGGGCTCTGCAGGCTCTGCTCTGGTGTCCTGCACACCTATGGCACCGCTGGGCTCTGCAGGCTCTGCTCTGGTCTCCTGCACACCTATGGCACCGCTGGGCTCTGCAGGCTCTGTTCTGGTCTCCTGCACACCTATGGCACCGCTGGGCTCTGCAGGCTCTGCTCTGGTGTCCTGCACACCTATGGCACCGCTGGGCTCTGCAGGCTCTGTTCTGGTCTCCTGCACACCTATGGCACTGCTGGGCTCTGCAGGCTCTGCTCTGGTGTCCTGCACACCTATTGCACTGCTGGGCTCTGCAGGCTCTGTTCTGGTGTCCTGCACACCTATGGCACTGCTGGGCTCTGCAGGCTCTGCTCTGGTCTCCTGCCCACAGTGAGATGCCATGGGCCAAAGGTGCACAAACCACAGCTGCAGCTGCTGCATGCCACCTTCAGCTCCTGATGTGGAGCCTGATTTCAGCATCCTCAGCACTGTGAACATTCCTGACCCCAGCACCATTCCTCCCACACATCTGCAGTCAGGCTGCTGGTGGACTCTGCTCCCAAGGGACAGCAGCTGCTCTGGGTTGTGACCCATGCCCACAGAGGGGCACAGTGTGATGGGGGGAGCAGAACAGCAAGAAGAGAAGCCATGGCAAGGCAGAATTAACTTCTTCTGTTGGCAGCTCCTCCTTTGAAGCTAGCAAAATGTTTTGTCTGTATTGCTGATACAGAAGAGGAAGCATTCCAAGAATCCCAGCAGGCTTCCTGCTTCCCTTCACACAGAATCCATTTTGGTTGGAAGAGACCTTTAGGATCCTCAAATCCAACCATCAACCCAGCACTGCCAGGGCAGCACTGAACCCTGGCCCTCAGCACCACATCTCCACAGCTCTGGATCCCCTCCAGGGATGGGGACTCCACCACTGCCCTTAGCCAGGGCTTGACAACCCTTTTGAGAAAGAAATTGTTCCTCACGTCCAGCCTAAGCCTTTCCTGGAACAACCTGAGGCTGTTTCCCATCATCCTGTTGCTTGCTCCCTGGGAGAGGAGACCAACCCCACCTGGCTCCAGGCTCTTTCCAGGGAGCTGTAGAGAGCAATGAGGTCTCCCCTGACTCTCCTTTTCTCCAGGCTGAACAAGCCTGCACCCTAAAGAACTGCCCACACACTCTGCCTGCCATTCACACCTCTGCCCATCCCCAGGAACCAATCTCTCAGAGGCTTTTGCTCAAAAGCAAGAGTGGATGGCTACAAAGTGCCACAGGGATGCACAAATCTGACCTGAGCTCCTCTGGCTGAGCCCTGTCCAGTTCTGGAAGGCTCTGCAAAGCTTTGCAGCAGGAGCAGTGGGTAAGGTGCCAGGACAGTGATGCAGGCATCCTGATGGGCACTGCAGCACTGCTGCAGGTGGTTGCAGCCTCAAGCTCACCTGCAACTTGCCCTCACCACAGACCTAATCCTGCTTCTTACTCACCCACCTCAGTCCTTCAGCTGCTGGTCAGCAGAGCTAGAGGCAGGGAGGATGATCAGCAACAGGTTAGTCTGTGTGATTAACCCTCCAGAGCTGTGCCAGATGGAACCTGTGATCCAGCAGGGCTGGAGAGGCAGCAGCCAGGGCACATGCACTGAGCCAGGGTGACCCCAGCAGGCATGGCCAAGCTGTGCTGCAGGTGCAGAACATGCCCTGAAGCCCAGCGAGCAGGGGAGGGTTCAGCTCTCCACAGCTCAAATCACTTCTGACAGACAGAGCTGAGAATTCTTAACACATTCAGGCACTTCTCAAAGCACCTCCACTGCTACCTCCTGCTCAGTGAGAGCCTGGGGTGAGAGTGAGATCCCTGGGGGTAAAAGGAGCACCCTGGGGTCAAAGTGAGCTTCCCGGGGTCAAACTGAGCTCCTTGGGGTCAAAAGGAGATCCCTGGGGGTAAAATGAGCACCCTGGGGTCAAAGTGAGCTTCCTGGGGTCAAAAGGAGCTCCCTGGGGATAAAATGAGCACCCTGGGGTCAAAATGAGCTTCCCGGGGTCAAACTGAGCTCCTTGGGGTCAAAAGGAGCTCCCTGGGGGTAAAATGAGCACCCTGGGGTCAAACTGAGCTCCTTGGGGTCAAAAGGAGCTCCCTGGCATTAAAATGAGCTTCCTGGGGTCAAATTTAGCTCCTTGGAGTAACAATTAGCTCCCTGGGGTCAAAATGAGCTCCCTGGGGCCAAAAGGAGCTCTTCAAGCTCCAGAAGGTGCACCAAGCCCCTGCTCACACAGCAGCTCATCTATCAGCATTCAGACCACACCCAAGAAATCTCTTTTGTGATGTCCTGCCCATGGAAAGGCCTCTGATGGCCTCCAAACTGACCAACCTGGCACACACTTGGCAACCTCTCACACTTATTTACCCAGAAGGAACCAAAGCAGACAGAAAGCCACAACAGTAACAGCAGCAGCAGCAGCAGCTCTTAGAAGATCTGCTGATGCTTTATCTCCATCAGCCAGCTCACGGAACCAGGCTGCTCCCATTTCTGATCTGAAGTAGGAGATAAGATGAGACACAAGACACAAAGCCAGGTCTAGGCAGAAAGGCTCAAGTTGGTCCTGACCAGCTTTAACCTTCAGAGCAATGACCAAAAATCAATGTATGGGACCTGCAGGAGGAGCTGGCATGGGAGTTGAGTCCTGCGTGGCAGTGAGGACCCAGGAGCAGCAGAGCAGAAGCATGAAACTAATTTCTCACTCAGTGGACAAGGCAGCTCCAGCTCCAGTGCTGACCATGGGGCCAGACCTGCTGCTTCAGAGAGAACTTCCCATTCACAAAGCCAATGTGTGAGCAGCAGATAAACCAAACCACCTCAGTGCTTCAAAAATCCCAGAATCCCAGCAGGGTGGGGTTGGAGGGGACCTCTGGAGATCATCCAGTCCAAGCCTACTCCTAAAGCAGGGCACCCACAGCAGCTTGCCCAGCAGCACAATGCCCAGGGTGAGTTGGAAGCTCTGCACACAAGGACACTGCACAGCCTCTCTGGGCAGCCTGCTCCAGGCCTCCAGCACCCTCACCACAAACAACTTTCTCCTCCTCTTCACAACCAACCTCCTGGGTTACAGTTTGCACTCATTGCCCTTGGCCTGGCCCTGAGCACCACTCAGCAGAGTCTGGCCCCAGGCTCTTGCCCCCCACAGCTCCTTCAGCTCTTGCTGAGCATTGCTCAGCTGCCCTCTGGGGCTGCTCTCCTGCAGGCTCTCAGCCCCAGGGCTCTCAGCCTTTGCTCCTGCCAGAGCTGCTCCAGGACCCCTCAGCAGCTCTGCAGCCTGCCCTGGGCTCTCTGCAGCAGTTCTCTGTCTCTCTGCAGCTGGGGAGCACAGAACAGGACTCAGGTCTCCAGCTGTGGCCCTCCCTAGGGCAGAGCAGAGGGGAAGGAGAACCTCCCTTGAGCTCCTGGTTTCACTCTTGCTGATGCAGACCAGCTGTAAGCAAACATCAGTGCTTGAGCCAGTCAGAACCCCCAGGTTTATGGCTTGAAGCAGGGACAAGGTGATCACAAAGGGCAGCAATGGAGCTCGGCTGAAAGCTTTCAGGCCAGTGAGAAATGGTTAGGGGAGCTGGAACCTGAGGAACTGGAGCCTCATTAAATTATTCCATCCCCGAGTCCATTAAAAATTGTTAATGGCTCTGCATGGCTCTGCCATTCCTGGGGTGGGTTTTCTCCCTCTGTGAGCCATGCATATTTATGACCAGGGGGGGCCAGCTAATGCTTGTTAATAAAACTTCTTTTATTTGCATACTGTCTTGATGCTGAGCCTCAATATTTACAGCTGGGCCATAAAATAGAAGGGACCCTCCGAAATCAGCAATGCAGCAGCAGGGATGCAGCCCCCAGCCGGGCTCGTGGTACTTTATGGGTGTTCAAAAAGTGATTTTGGGGTGGGTGAGTGGGTTGGGGGGAAGTGGTAAACCTATTTCTTTTTTGGGGGAGGGGGATTTTTTGGGGTTGTTTTCTTGGTCTT
>VWZI01004905.1:114764-155488 GCA_013396835.1 Psilopogon haemacephalus
CTCTTCTGCAGCCTGCACAGCCCCAACTCTTTCAGGCTGTGCTCACAGCAGAGCTGCTGCAGCCCTCTCAGCATCCTCGGGGCCCTTCTCTGCACACCTCCAGCATCTCCACATCCCTCTTGTCCCAGGGGCTCCAGCACTGGATGCACTACTCCAGGTGGGCTCTCAGCAGAGCACAGCAGAGGGGCACAATCCCCTCCCTGGCCCTGCTGCCCACACTGCTCCTGCTGCAGCCCAGCCTCTGCTTGCCTTTCTGCCCTGCAAGTGCACACTGCTGCCTCAGCTTCAGCTTCTCCTCCACCAGCACCCCCAAGTCCCTCTCCTCAGGGCTGCTCTCCAGCCACTCCCTGCCCAGCCTGCATTGGTGCTTGCCATTGCCTCCACCCAGCTGCAGGGCCTTGGCCTTAGCCTTGTTGAAGCTCCTGAGCTTGGCTTGTGCCCACCTCTGCAGCCCATCCAGGTTCCTCCTCTGCATGCTCCCTGCTCTGCTGCTCCAGACACTTCTCTTCCTAGATTTCAGACCTTTGCAAAGACACTTTTGCAGCTGCAGAGTTCCCTGTGAAATGCTGCACAGCAATCATCTCCTCCTTTTTGCAAAGGGACCTTCTCCAAGTCCTCTTCTCTCAAATCCCACAGATTCTGTGAGCCAACAGCCTGCTGCCCACCTACAGCCTCTGCTGCCACCTCCTCCCTGCTGAGGCAAGCAAAGCTGCTTGATTTTGGCAAAAGAAAGCCCAAAACCTCCAACTGAAGCTTTCCAGTGCCTGATGGGGGCCCGAAAGAAAGCTGAGAAGGGACTTTTGACAAGGGCTGGAAGTGGCAGGATGAGGGATGATGGTTTTGAGCTGGGAGAGGAGAGATGGAGATGACTAAGAAATCGTTGAACGTGAGGGTTGGGAGACACTGGCACAGGTTGCCCATGGAGGTTGTGGAGCACAGAAGCACAGAATGGGATCAAAGATCACATTTAAGGCATTACTCAGGCTGGGTGAGTTGGGGCTGTACAGCCTGGAGAAAAGAAGGCTCCAGGGAGACCTTAGAGCAGCCTTCCAGGACCTGAAAGGGCTCCAGGAGAGCTGAGGAGGGACTTGGGACAAGGGTTGGGAGTGCCAGGAGGAGGGACAATGGCTTTGAGCTGGGAGAGGGGAGATGGAGAATGGTGAGACACTAACCAGGTTGCCCAGGTAAGTTGCAGAGCACAGAAGCACAGAATGGGATCACAGACTGAAGGGTGGTGAGACACTGGCACAGGTTGCCCAGGGAGGTTGTGGAGCACAGAAGCACAGAATGGGATCAAAGATCACATTCTGTGCTTCTGTGCTCCACAACCTCCCTGGAGGTGTTCAAAGCCAGGCTGGATGAGGCCTTGAGCAACCTGTGCTGGTGGGAGGTGTCCCTGTCCATGGCAGGAGGTTGGCTCTGGATGAGCTTCAAGGTCCCTTCCAGCCTAAGCCATTCCCTGAATCCACGAGCAGACAGTAAGGTGCTCATCTTTTACCCCTCACCATGCACTGAGCCATTTGCTATTTACAAGAAGTCTGAAACACGTTCACAGAGCCCCAGAACCTGCAGGCAGAAGCATCACAGGTCCTGCAGCACAGCAGCACAGCAAACTGCACCAAGCTGTGTCCCACTGCCCAGCCTGCAGCTGACACTGCCAGGTCTGTTTGGCCACACACAGGCCCCTGCAGGATTCCTCTCTGCTTCTGGTGAGATCCTGGTGAAGGGGAAGAGGGAACACACAAACACACACACTCTATGGACTGTCAGGCACACAGGGAGAGAGAATGGGAGGGGGGTTAAAAAAAAAAGGAAAAGAAAGAAAAGATATTGAAAAAAAAGAGAAGGGGAAAAAAAAACTGCAAGAAGAGGAAGAAAACCTAAGAGAAGAGAGAAAAAAAACTGCAAGAAGAGGAAGAAAACCTAAGAGAAGAGAGAAAAAAAAAAAAACTAAAAGAAGAGGAAGAAAACCTAAGAGAAGAGAGAAAAAAAACTGCAAGAAGAGGAAGAAAACCTAAGAGAAGAGAGAAAAAAAAAAAAACTAAAAGAAGAGGAAGAAAACCTAAGAGAAGAGAGAAAAAAAACTGCAAGAAGAGGAAGAAAACCTAAGAGAAGAGAGAAAAAAAAAAAAACTAAAAGAAGAGGAAGAAAACCTAAGAGAAGAGAGAAAAAAAACTGCAAGAAGAGGAAGAAAAACTAAAAGAAGAGAGAAAAAAAAAACTAAAAGAAGAGGAAGAAAACCTAAGAGAGAAAAAAAACTAAAAGGGCAGGGGGAGCTATAAGAAGGGGCAGTAGAAAAAGGAAACTGAAAGAAGGGGAGAAAATAGAAAGCTAAAGGGAGGGGAGAAAAAGGAAACCAAAAGAAGGGGGAAGAAACTTAATGGGGGAAAGGGAAACTAAAAGGAGAGGGGGGAAAAGAAACCTAAAAAAGTAAGGGGAAAAGGGAACTAAAAGGGGGAAAAGGAAACTAAAAGGGGGAAAAGGAAAAGGGAAAGAACCCAGCTCTAGATGGCAGCAAATCAATATTGACCCCATGCAGCCAGCCCTGAGCTCCAGCCCTGTCGCCGCAGCCTGGGTGTGCTCAGTGCCTCTCCAGGTGTTATTTTCCTATCTTCACACACAGCCCAGACCCAAGCTGACTGTGCAGGGACACTCAGAATCCAGCACAGCTCACTGCCAGCAATTAGCAAGATCCCTCTCTCGTTTCAAGAACTAATTCGACCAGCAGAATTCATCCTCTGAAAGCTTCGTTCCCCTTTGCTGCAGAGAGTGAATAATTCCACAGCATGATCCAGAAGCAACAAGCCTGGGATTTCAGACTTTTGAAAAATGGAGCCTCATGCCTGTGCTCATTTCCTTTAGTTAGTTGAGGACTTGCAACATAAACGACATTTCTGCATGAAAAACAAGACCCTCTTGCCCCCCAGGGCACATTGCTGTCCCCCAGCACTCCCAGCTCCTTGCAGCTGCTTCCCTGTCCTGCTGCAGGAGGTTGCTCCTCCCCAGGGCCAGGACCCTGCCCTTGCCCTTGGGGAACTCCATGAGGTTCCCTCTGCCCAGCTCTGCTATCAGCCCAGGTCTGGCTGGATGGCAGCACAGCCTGAGGGCTGTCAGCCACTCAAGTGGCAGTTTGGTGTCAGCATCAAACTGGCTCCACTGCATCCCTTCCCCCACAGTGCTGGTGAAGATGTTAGGAAGAACACAGAATCCTGGAATCAGTCAGGGTTGGAAGGGACCACAAGGATCAGGCAGTCCCAACCCCCCTGCCATGCCCAGGGACACCCTACCCTAGAGCAGGCTGCCCACAGCCTCTGCCAGCCTGGCCAAAAGCACCTCCAGGGATCTGGCCCCAAACACCTCCCTGCAGGGGCAACCCATTCCAGCCTCTCACCACTCTCATGCTCAACAACTTCCTCCTCACCTCCAGCCTCAATCTCCCCACCTCCAGCTTTGCTCCATTCTGCCCACTCCTGGCACTCCCTGACAGCCTCAAAAGTCCCTCCACAGCTTTTTGTAGCCCCCTTCAGATCCTGGAAGGCCACCAGAAGGTCCCCTGGGAGCCTCCTCTTCTGCAGCCTGCACAGCCCCAACTCTTTCAGGCTGTGCTCACAGCAGAGGTGCTGCAGCCCTCTCAGCATCCTCGGGGCCCTTCTCTGCACACCTCCAGCATCTCCACATCCCTCTTGTCCCAGGGGCTCCAGCACTGGATGCACTACTCCAGGTGGGCTCTCAGCAGAGCACAGCAGAGGGGCAGAATCCCCTCCCTGGCCCTGCTGCCCACACTGCTCCTGCTGCAGCCCAGGAAAGAAACCCATTATGAAGAAGCATTTTGCAACTGAGTGGTGAGACACTGGAACAGGTTGCTCAGTAAAGTTGTGGACATCTCATCCCTGGAAGTGTTTTAAGACCAGCCTGGATAAAGCTTTGGGCCACCTGGGCTAGTGGAAGGTGTCCCTGGCCAGGGCAGTGGGGTTGGAACTGGACAATCTCCAAAGTGCCTTCCAACCCAAGCCATTCTATGGTTCTGTGCTGGACAAGCCCAGCTCCAGTATTATCCCCTGGGGAACGCCACCAGCTACAGGCCTTCGACTTGCCTGCAGAACCCTCTGAGCTCTCTCCTTCAGCCACACCAACCCAGGCAGCACAAAATGCCCCCAGGCACACACAGGCTGCAGCAGCTCTGCTGGCACAGGCAGACAGCAGCCCCTGGGCAGCCCTTGGTGACAGCATCACTGTCACCCTGCACAACCTGCAGGTGTTTCTGTGCCACCTCCAGGCAGGCACTGCCAGGACAGGCTCTGGGTGAGCTCATTCCATCTGCTCTCTGGCAGGGTCCAGCAGTGCATTCTGCAGAGCACCTTCAAGCTGCCTGTCGAGGACCTAACTTGTGCTGCCCACGCCCACGGCTAAAGCTGCTCCCACGTCCTGCCCTGCCACAGCTCTGCTCACCCAATCTTTACTCTGCTTTACAACATGCAGATGTTAAGAGGAGCAGTCAAGGGCAGCCTTGACTCTGCAGCTCACCAACACTACCTGGGAAAGGAGATGGGCAAGGACAGTGAGGAGCTCCCAGTCTGGCTCAGCACCAGGACAAAGCAGGGACCGAAGTGATGCCAGGGCAGGCTCCTGCACCCAGATGTGTGCTGCAGGCAGGAGCCTCAGCACTGCCTCACCTTTCAGTGCTCATGTTCCCACACTAGCAACGAAGATTTCCTTCAGGGGGAGACCTTCTGGCTCCTTGCAGCTCCCCTGAGGTCAAAGCCAGCTGGGGGTGAGATTTCGTATCCCAGGCAACAGGAGAGGAGGAACCAACCTCAGGTTGCACCAAGGGAGGTTTGGGTTGCACACAAAGAACAATTTCTTCCCCTGAAGGGTTGTCCAGGCCTGGCCCAGGCTGCCCAGTGGTGGAGTCCCCTGGAGGGGTTTCTGGGCCACAGTTTAGTGGTGACCTGGGTTAATGATTGGGCTTGAGGATCTCAAAGGTCTGTTCCAACCCAAAGCATTCCATGACTGGAATGCTGCAGCACCTCTGCTGTGAGGACAGGCTGAGAGAGTTGGGGCTCTGCAGCCTGCAGAGGAGAAGGCTGCCAGGAGACCTTACAGTAGCCTTCCAGTATCTGAAGGGGGCTAAAGGCGAGCTGGGGAGGGACCTATTGACAAGGACTTGTAAGGACAGCACAAGGGGGAGTGGGTTTAAACTGGCAGAGAGGAGATTGAAACTGGATGTGAGGAGGAAGTTGTTTGCAGTGAGGGTGGTGAGACACTGGCACAGGTTGCCCAGGGAGGTTGTGGAGCACAGAAGCACCCAATGTGATCAAAGATCCCATTGGGTGCTTCTGTGCTCCACAACCTCCCTGGAAGTGTTCAAGGCCAGGTTGGATGAGGCCTTGAGCAACCTGTTCTAGTGGGAGGTGTCCCTGCCTATGGCACAGGGGGTTGGACCTGGATGATCTTTGAGGTCCCATCCAACCTAATCCATTCTATGATTCCATGGCTTCGTTTCCCAGAGCAGCCAGCCCAGGCCTCTCAGGCTGCTCTTTTGCTTTGTGCTCACTTTGATGATCCATGCTGCAGGTGAGGCAGGTTAAGAACCACCAAGAGCCCAGCACCATCTGGTTTGCATGGCTGCAGCACACCAGCAGGGCAGAGCTAGAGGTTAAACGCAGGGGCTGAAGGATCTCTGCCTTCCCAAGCCAGGAGCACTCAAGAGCCACACGTGGCTGATTTACACAGCCCAGGCTGGCTCAGGTAGCCAACAGCAACAGTGACAAAGCCAGCAGGCAGCTAGTTTGAAAGCATCAGAGCAGCTTCTTCAGGTCTGCATCAGGACCAGGTAAGCAAAAAGCAGCTGCTCAGCTGGGAATGTGGATAGAGAGGAAGCAAAGTGAGCAGCTTTAGGCACTGTCCTCACTTCCTACCACCAATTCCCAACCCCTGCTACAGAACATTGTTTAGAGACTGAAAAAAAACAACAATAAGTAGTTCATAGAATAGGTTGGGTTAGAAGGGACCTTAAAGATCATCCAGTGCCAAACCCCTTGCCATGGGCAGGGACACCTCCCACCAGCACAGGGTGTTCAAGGCTTCATCCAGCCTGTCATTGAGCATCTCCAGGGAGGGGATATCCACAACCTCCCTGGGCAACCTGTACCAGTGTCTCACCACCCTCACTCTAAAGAATTTTTTTCTTCATCTCCACTCTCCCTCTCCCCTCTCCCAGCTCAAAGCCATTGTTCTTGTCCTGTCACTCACAGCCCTTGTCCAAAGCAGCTCTCCTGCAGCCCCTTCAGGCCCTGGAAGGCTGCTCTGAGGTCTCCCTGGAACCTCCTCTTCTCCAAGTTGAACAGCCCCAACTCTCTCAGCCTATCTCCACAGGGGAGGTTCTCCAGCCCTCTGATGATCTTGGTGGCCTCCTCTGAACCCTCTCCAGCAGTTCCATCTCCTTTCTGTATTGAGGCCACCAAAACTGGAGGCAGTGCTGCAGGTGAGGTGTGAGCAGAGCAGAGCAAAGGGGCAGGATCCCCTCCCTGTGCTGCTGCTCTCCCTGCTCTGCCTGCAGCCAGCACACAGCTGCTGGCTCATGAGGAGTTTATCTTTTGTTTATTTGCAAAGATGGCCAAACTTCAGCTTATTCACAGCAGAGTCAGCACACGAGGACATGGTGAACTGGACCAAGGATTTCCCAGAGGTTGAAACACTCCAGGAGCACCACACATAGTCACAACAGCTCTGGAATCATCACTCTAGAACAAAAGGCTTCATCTGCTGCAGGCAGGCAATTCACATGGCTTGGTTTGAGATGTCTCCCAAGGAACAGCCACATAAAACTGACCTTTCAAGTCACCTCCTGACCAGCTTCAGCCTTCCACAGTAGCTGCTCAGGAACAAACAAGTTCAGAGGAGACTCTGGGGAGATTTTGAAGCGTCTGAAGGGGACCTACAGGAAGGTTGGGCAGAGACTGCTTAGAAAGGCCTGTGGGGACAGGACAAGGGAAACTGGTTTGAAACTGGAGCAGGGCAGAGTTAGGTTGGACACCAGGAGGAAGTTCTGCACTGTGAGGGTGGTGAGACACAGGCACAGGTTACCAAGGGAGGTGGTGGAGGCTCCATCCCTGGAGACATTCACAGTGAAACTGCCGTGAGCAGCCTGCTCTAGCTGGAGGTGTCCCTGCTGACTGCAGGGGGGATGGACAAGATGCCCTTTGAGGGTCCCTCCCAACCCAGTGCAAGCTGTGAGACTCAAAACACTCCACAACATCCAAAGCAGCAGGTCTGGTGAGACCCTTAGAACGGCATGAGGAGGTAAAAAGTTATTTATGCAGCAGCAGGAGCTAAGAATCTCCTCTAAACTCTCCTGCATGCAACCACCACCACTGCATTTTCTCTTCTCCTAGGGTTCCCAAACATGAGACACTGTGAGACTGAAAACACTCCACAACATCCAAAGCAGCAGGTCTGGTGAGGCCCTTAGAATGGCAGGAGGAGGTAAAAAGTTATTTATGCAGCAGCAGGAGCTAAGAATCTCCTCTAAACTCTCCTGCATGTAACCACCACCACTGCATTTTCTCTTCTCCTAAGGTTCCCAAACATGAGACACTTCTTCCCATAGCCACGTCCCAGTGTGCCAGGTCAGAAATAGCATTTTAACATTTTTAAATACCAAAAGCCCTGGAGCCATTGCTATAAACATGAAAATATTCGATTGCCTTTGCAGCAATTTGGTTAAGTCTCAAGGAAGGCAGAAATGACCCAAATAGACCTGTCACTTTTATTAAAAGCAGCAGCAGAAGTATCCTCACCTTCAGCAGGCATCTCTCAGCTCCCCTCCTGCCACACAGCAGGCTGCTTTCAGGCAGGCATTAGGGAAAGCCTGAAGGACATCCCAGCCAGCAACGAGCAGCAAAGTCAGCACAGTCCACACCATCTAGGGGAGAGCAACCTCATGGGCCAGGATAGGTTGGAGAGCAACAAAAGGAAAAGGGACTTGAGGGTTCTGGTGGACACATGGATGCCAATGGGCCAGCAATGTGCCCTGTGGCACCCTGGGGTGGATCAGAAGGGGGTAGGTGAGGAGGTCAAGGGAGCTTCTCCTGTCCCTCTGCTCTGCCCGGGAGAGGCCACATCTGGAGTATTGTATCCAGTTCTGGGGCACTCAGCTCAAGAAGGACCTCAAGGAACTGCTTGAAAGAGTCCAGACCAGAGCCCCTAAGCTGCTGCAGGCAGTGGAACATCTCCTGTGAGTGCCAGGCTGAGGGAGCTGGGGCTGGGAACTGGCAGCAGAGGAGCCTGAGGGCTGCCCTCAGTGCTCTGCTCAAGATCTGCAGGGCAGTGTGGGCAGGACACAGCCAGGTTTTGCTCAGGGGTGGCCAAGGGCAGCACAAGGGGCACTGGGGGCAAGCTGGAGCAGAGGAGGTGCCAGAGGAACAGGAGGGGAAACTTTGTCAGTGTGAGGGTGCTGGGACAGGGAGCAGGCTGCCCAGAGAGGTTGTGGAGTCTCCTTCTCTGGAGACTTTCCACCCCACCTGGATGTGTTGCTGTGTGCCCTGCCCTGGGTGCCCCTGCTCTGGCAGGGGGCTTGGACTCGATGGATCTTCCAAGGACCCTCTCAAGCCCTCCCTTTCTGTGGCTGATGGCGAGAGTGGCCACAGCAGAGGCAAAGAGATGCTGCAATGAGCTAAAGCAGCACTGCCCCGACAGGGCTGCAAGTAGAACCAAACCAAACTGGAAAGCAGAGTTGTGAAACAAATCCTGACACTGAACAATTGCCTCTTTGTGGGCCTGGGAGTTCTTTATAGCAAGAAAGTCATCAGTTCATCGTGGACAGATAAATGCAGCTGCACACTGGGTTATTTATCTATCTGCAGAAGGGTCCTGCTCCCACAGCTCTCTTTCTTTCTTTCTTTTTTGGTATTAAAGAAGAGCACGTTTGAAGTTTTAGCAACATGAATGTATCCATTTGGGAATGCAAATGGGATACAGCTCCTCCTGTCCACCAAGGATGTGTTCATCACACCAGGGAGCTGTGCAGAGAGGGTTGCAGTTGCAGAGGCAATCAGGGCTGAGCAGTTACCAACCCTGCCCTGGCATCTGCAACTGTCTGCTAAAGCTGCCTCACCTCTGAGGAGCAGGCAGGGACTTCCCTCCTGCTGGGGGAGTGCAGAGAACAGCAGAAAGTCAGCACAGAGTGCACAGGCTTCAGCTTTTGTGGAAGGAGGAATTCAGGGAGGTTTGCCAGCAAGGTCACCCCAGTAATCAACACTGGCGAGGCCACAGCTCGAATCCTGGGGTCAGTTTGGGGCCCCTCACTCCAAGAAGGACACTGAGGGGCTGGAGTGTGTGCAGAGAAGGGCAATGAAGGCTCTGGAGAACAGGGCTGGTGAGGAGCAGCTGAGGGAACTGGAGTTGTTCAGCCTGGAGAAGAGGAGGCTGAGGGGAGACCTTCTGGCTCTCTACGAGTCCCTGAAAGGAGGCTGGAGCCAGGTGGGGGTTGGGGTCCCCCCAAGGAAGAAGTGAGAGGACAAAAGGAAACAGCCTCAAGTTGCACCAGGAGAGGTTTAAGTAGCACATGAGGAACAATTTCTTCCTTGAAGGGGTTGTCAATTTCTTTTTTGGATTTTAGTACAGTGTTCTATACCATCCACCTTCCTTCACTTCTCACCTTCCTCCTCCTCTTCCCAATAGTTTGCTCTCTCCTGCAAAGGGAATCAGCTCATTCCTCACCCTCTCAGAGCTGCTGCATTCATCTTCTTTTGCTCACATTCAGTTCCTTCAAAGCTTCAGACTCTCAAATTCTCTCCTCTTCCAAGGGAGAGAGCTGCTTTCTGCTCCACAAAGCCTCCTCAGGCCATCAGCTAAACACTCCCCTTTGCCCAGAAGTGAATCCTGCTCTGCCATTCCCTTCTCCATCTCTGGGGTCAGACCCTCCAGCACCTCTCCCTCTGTACCAAAAGGCTGCAGCAAAGCAGCCTCTGCTACTTGAGAAGCACCAACAAAGGTTACCAGAGCTGCCTGCTGCCTCTCTCCCAGGGAAGGAACAGACATTTGTGCCCCAGGAAGGGGCTCTGAGAGCCTAGAACCTGCCTGGATGGGCAGATGCTGGCAGTCATGGGGGGAAAACAGCCCCACAACACAAACAGGCTGTGCACACTGCTCTGCATCCACCACTTAACCACGGGAGGCTGTGGTGGAGCTCAGCACACACAGACACTGCACAGGGAACAGCTCAAACCCTCCCAGTGCCCTACAGGCCACATTCACCTTCCCAAGGGCTGCCCAGCACTGATCCTGGGCACATCCTCCAAGGGGACTTCTCCAGAGAGCTCAGCACCGCCCTTGGTGCATTTCCAGTGCAACCAGCAGAAAAATCTCATTGGAGTTTTGACTGGAAACTGAGGAGCTCTGAAGTGACTGCCTGGATGCAGGCCTGCTCAGGCACGGAAACGCAAACGCTGCTCTCTCCACCCCAGTGCTGCCACAGTTTGCATGAGTGAACAAAGGCAATCCCCCAGGTTTCACTTTATGACAAAGTTCAGAGCCCACCTGAAGGCTTCATACTTCCTCTAGACAACATCAACTCCTGTTTCATCACTCCCAGGAGGCAAAGACTGCTGGAAGAGAAGGCCCCCAAAGATCAGCCCCCTTAGCCAAGACGGAGCTCGACGTGGAGAAAACTCATGGAAACAAACAGGCAGGAGAGAAAAGAAAAAAAAAAAAACACCAAACCCAGAACACTTAAAGCAGACCCTAATAGCAGAGGCTACTGCAAGGAAGTCAAGAGGCAGCTGCAGCTTTGCTCCTTACCTCTGGAGTGTTTTTCTTGAACTCCCGACTTTGCTCGATGAGTTTTTTCCTGGACTGCTCACTCTCATCTTGCCGGTTGGCCAATATTGTTGCTGTGGCATCAAGCTCTCTCTGTCCAGACAAAGAACAAAACAACACCTCTGGTCACCACTGGGGTTTCTCACGGCAATGAAAAGCCTCAGGTGTACATCACAGACTGGGAGAGGTGGGAAGCAACCTCCGAAGATGCATCGAGTCCAAGCCCCCTGCCAGAGCAGGAGCGCCCAGGGCAGCTCACCCAGGAACACATCCAGGGGCAGGTTGAAAGTCTCCAGAGCAGGAGACTTTTAGGTTGTCCAAAGCTTCCAGGGTGGGAGGAAGCTCAGCCTGCCAGAGCACACTCAGCACTCCTTTGCAGCCTGTCAGTGCTCACACAACTTAGCTGCTCAGCACAGATCACAGAGTGCATGGGGCTGGAAGGGACCTCTGGAGATCAGCCAGCCCAAACCCCTGCCAGAGCAGGGGCACCCAGGGCAGGGCACACAGCAACACATCCAGATGGGGTTGGAAACTCTCCAGAGCAGGAGGCTCCACAACCTCTCTGGGCAGCCTGCTCCATGTCCCAGCACCTTCACACTGACAAAGTTTCTCCTCCTGTTCCTCTGTCACTTCCTCTGCTCCAGCTTGCCCCCAGTGCCTCTTGTACTGCTCTTGGCCACCCCTGAGCAGATCCTGGCTGTGTCCTGCCCACACTGCCCTGCAGATCTTGAGCAGAGCACTGAGGGCAGCCCTCAGGCTCCTCTGCTGCCAGCTCCCAGCCCCAGCTCCCTCAGCCTTTCCACCATGGCACTGAGAACAGAGAGATGGACTGCAGGATACAGAACAAAGAGCCACACTTCCACAAACTGGACCTCCTAAACTGCATCAAGTCAAGTTCTGCAACCTCCCTGATAATATTTTGCAACCAAAGCATAACCATTTGCCCCCAAATCATTCCTGCATTTACCACAACGTTACACAGGAAAGCAGCTGAGGCCCAATGATTCCCAGGATCCTGATCTTTGAGATGTCCAAGCCAGGTTTATTTCCACCTGCCTGCCTTTTAGGGATCCTGGATTTTCCTTTCATGAGTTCATTTTGTTTTCATGCAGTGCCTCAAATGCAGGTTCAGTGACACTTCAGCCTGGCTGTGCTTCAGTCCCTCCTAACATCACCTGACAGACCACACACAGCTCTGCCCCAGCACTGCAATGCTTCCTTTCATCTATGTATTCCTTTATTTGAATAAGAATTCATATTTTCCTGCTGCTGGAATCTATTCCTCTAAAACCCTTAGCAGGGATCTCCATTTCCTTCCCAAAACATCCTTTGTTATCAGCTGAAGAATGCTAAAGTATCTCCCAACAGCTTCTGCCAGGCTGAAGCAGAGGCTCAGACCACGGCTTGGTTCCTCCAGGTGCACAATTCCCATTCCCAGTCTCTTTAGGGTGCTGGAGGCCTGGAGCAGGCTGCCCAGAGAGGTTGTGGAGTGTCCTTGTGTGGAGAGCTTCCAACCCCCCCTGGGCATTGTGCTGCTGGGCAAGCTGCTGTGGGTGCCCTGCTGGAGCAGGGCTTGGGCTGATGATCCCCAGAGATCAAACCATGCTGGGATTCTGTTGCCTGTGTGCTGACCTCTGAGGATTAGCTATTGAGGGCTCCAGCACCCTCACCACAAACAACCTTCTCCTCCTCTTCACGTCCAACCTCCTGCCTGACACTTTGTGTCCCTGGTCCTGGCCCTGGGCACCACTCAGCAGAGTCTGGCCCCAGGCTCTTGCCCCCCACAGCTCCTTCAGCTCTTGCTGAGCATTGCTCAGCTGCCCTCTGGGGCTGCTCTCCTGCAGGCTCTCAGCCCCAGGGCTCTCAGCCTTTGCTCCTGCCAGAGATGCTCCAGGACCCTCAGCAGCTCTGCAGCCTCCCCTGGGCTCTCTCCAGCAGTTCTCTGTCTCTCTGCAACTGGGGAGCCCACAGCTGGACACAACAGTGCAGCTGTGGCCTGCCTGGGGCAAAGTGACAGTGTCATCACCCCTTGACACCACCACACAAATCCCATAGCAGAAGTAAAGCAGAATTGGTTTCTCCTGCATGGTCAGCACTAAACCTGCCCTGTGCAGTTGGTCTCAGGCACCTGGCAGCAGAAGCTGGCAGCCAGCATGGGGGAACAACACAAGAAGAGAGTTCCTGTTCCTGCAGAGGTGTCAGAGAGCCTCAGCCAGCAGGAGCCTGCAGGACAGCTGCTGAAACCCCAGTTCTGGAAGGCTCAGGGAGGAAGGTGCAGCACCAGCAGACAGATGATGCTTTCAGATACTCTGTGGAGAAGCCCCATCCCAAATTCTTTGCTTTATTTCTGTACAAGTCCATCCTGCAACTCCCAATGACCAGATGGATGCACCTGTGCTTGGCCTGACTCCAGTTTGACCTCTGCAGGCAAAAGGAAAGCTTCCAGCTCCCCAAAGGATCAATATTTTCCCCCTCCTTTGGGATGATTATCATGAAACCAAAAGATTTTTTTTTTTTTTAAATTTTAATAACTATATGGACCACAGTGATCTTAATCCTTGGAAATAAGCTAAATATGACAAATGGATTTGCAGCCAAGGCAGCATGCTGGAGCCACTGACCTAAATATTGCCACTGTAATGCTTTAGAAAAGATTCTCTGTTGCTGTCTTGGATGGGGGGAAAAAAAAACACAAAAAAAAAACCCAGGGCAATATGTCCACCAGATCTTGGTTTGGAATTCTGCAACATATGTGAAATCTATTGCAGAAAAGTGGGAAATCCTCAACAGTTGGGAGAAACCACATTTGAAATTCATCCCAGCTAAGTTTATGCAAGAAAAAAGAGCAACAGAACCCAATGTGGTTAAGCAGCGCTCTGAAGAGCAATGTAACGGCTAAGCAGAAGGCTCTGCACAAATATAAACAATCTGCCAGGGCCAGCAGCTCGGGAGGCTCCCCCTGGAAAGGGAAGCACTCGTCTGAAGCAGGCAAAGCAGAGAGAAATCCTCAAGCAGGGGGAAGAAGCGGCAGAGGCTTTGCCGAGCGCCGCCGAGCGAGCTGGAGCCGCAGCGGCACCGCTGGAAGGGTCCTTTGAGATCCAGCACCACTGCAACCCAACTGGCAGGGCCACTCAACTGGCCTGAAGCACCACAGCCACGGCTTCTGGAACCCCTCCAGGGATGGGGACTCCACCACCTCCTGTGGGCAGCCTCTTCCAGCCCCTGACCACTCCTGCAGCCAAGAAATCTTTGCTCATCTCCAACCGGCGCCTTGCCCAGCACAGCTCAACTCCAGTTCCTCTTCTCCTATGGCTGCTCACGTGGGAGAAGAGACCAACACCAACCTCACCCCAACCTCCTCCTCTCAGGGAGCTGGAGAGAGCAATGAGGTTTCCCCTCAGCCTCCTCTTCTCCAGACTAAACAACCCCAGCTCCCTCAGCTGCTCCTCCTCCAATGCCCTCCAAACCCCTCTCCAGCCTCACTGCCCTTTCTCTGGGCACCCTCCAGCACCCCAATGTCTGTCTTACACTCTGGCACCCTGGACAGGTGCAAACAGAGACTTTTAAAGACCAAACTTAAGAGATAAGAACGAGAAAGCCCTGACTAAAGCTGAGCTCTTCCATACTCTGTGCTAAGATGAAGAGTCAGGTGGCAAGTGAAGAACAAAACCTTCTGGTCCCCACCGCTTGCTGGGCACCAGTGTCACAATGCACTTCCTACAGGCACATCTCCATTGCTTCCAGAATTCCTTCAGGGATGGGCCTGGGAGCTTCTCACCACCACAACACTTCCTTCTGTGACATCTCAGGTGCAGACATGGACAAGGAGAAATGCCAGCATGTGACCAGGCTAAAACATGTGATGCTGTGGGGCTGAAGTCCACCAGCTCAAGGTCTTGCCTGGCATTTATCAACACCAGATAGAGCAAGATTCAATCCCAGCTGAGGGGCAGCAGTTATCTAGCTCCATATGCAAGATCAGACATAAAAGGAAGACACTCAGTTGCCAAACTATGTCATAATAAACAAGCCCCAAATCAAAAGCATTTGACCAACCACTTCTTTGTCTTTTTTTCTTACTGACTTGATCTCAGCCTTGCACAAATGCAAGTTCCATTTATTTAAACCCAATAATAAGGGTGGGGAGACACTGGCACGAGTTGCCCAGGGAGGCTGTGGGTGTCCTTCTTGCAGGTGTTCCATGCCAGGTTGGATGAAGCCTTGAGCTCATCCAGGGGCTCCAGGAGAACTGGGGAGGGACTCTGGACAAGGGCTGGGAGTGACAGGATGAGGGACAATGGCTTTGAGCTGGGAGAGGGGAGAGTGAGAGCCTGTCATCATAGCAGAGCTGCTGCAGCCCTCTCAGCATCTTTGTGGCCCTCCTGGACACACTCCAATAGTTCTATGTCCTTCTTGTGCTGGGGGCTCCAGAACTACACACAGTGCTTCAGATGGGGCTCGTGGGGAACAGGATGAGGGGCAATGGTTCAGAGCTTGGAGAGAAGATTGAGACTGGAGGAAGAAATTCTTGAGAGTGAGGGTGGGGAGAGCCTGGCACAGATTGCCCAGAGAGGCTGTGGCTGTCCCCTCCTTGGCAGTGTTCAAGGCCAGGCTGGAGGAGGCCTTGAGCATCCTGTGCTGATGGGAGGTGTCCCTGCCCATGGCAGGGGGTTGGAACTGGCTGAGCTTTAAGGTCTCTTCCAACCCAACCCATTCTGTGACAGGACTACAACCCACAAGCACTGGCAGCAGACTGTTGGTTTTTTCTCAGAGGATGCCCCAATTGCTGTGAAAATTCACCATGCCCAATGGATTATTTCTGCTAAGCAGGTAGTGAGGAGCACTGAGATCTCCAATCTGGCTGCAACCCAACACCCAAAGCCATGCACACTTCCCAAGCTTTGCAGCCACTCTGTGAGTAGCTCTTAACTGTACGGACAGACATGCATGGGAGAGGGTCAGAGTGCACCAAAAAGAGGAGATCATGGCTCAGTGTCCTTCTCCACACCTCTGAAATCAAAAAGCTTCCAAAGAAAAGCAAACAGAGCCCAGAGCTCAAAGGGGTAGCAGTGGTGACCTGACTTAGAGAAAGGATCCAAAGCCTGTGAGCTTTAGTTCCTCGAATCCAACGCTGGCAATAAACCTTCTGCTCATAAGCAGCCACCAAAATTAGCCCCTGCAAAGCAGGAGTCACATTTGAGGGAGGACAAGCAGGACAATTACCTCTCCTCCCCTTGTCCCAAAGTCCCATGGATTTGGGGCAGACAGTTCACACTGCTCCAGCCACAGATACTAAAGATCTCTCTCCAGGCTTCCTCCTCTGACCCATTTCATAGAATCACAAAATGGGTTGGGTTGGAAGGGACTTCTGAAGCTCATCCAGTCCAACTCCCTGCACTCAGCAGGAACATCCTCTACTAGAGCACGTTGTCCAGAACCCTGTTGAGCCTCACCTTGAATACAGAATAGATCAGAATAGAATTAACCAGGTCAGAAGAGACCTCCAAGCTCATCCAGTCCAACCTATAACCCAGCCCTATCCAATCAACCAGACCATGGCACTCAGTGCCCATCCAGGCTTGGCTTGAACACCTCCAGGGATGGGGACTCCACCACCTCCCCTGCAGCTCATTCCAATGCCAATCTCTCTCTCTGCCAACAACTTCCTCCTAACATCCAGCCTGAGCCTGCCCTGCCACAGCTTGAGCCTCTGTCCCCTCCTTCTGCCCCTGGGTCCCTGGCAGCAGAGCCCAACCCCAGCTGGCCACAACCTCCCTGCAGGAAGCTGCAGAGAGCAATGAGCTCTGCCCTGAGCCTCCTCTTCTGCAGGCTGCACACCCCCAGCTCCCTCAGCCTCTCCTCTTGGGGCTGTCCAGGCCCCTCACCAGCTTCTCCAGGGATGAGGCCTCAACTACCTCCCTGGGCAATCTGTTGCAATGTTCCAGCACCCTCCTGGTGCAGAACTTGTGCCTAACGTCAGCTCATATACTGGAGGTGGGAGGGAGGCAGTGGGAAAAGAGGAGGCACAAAAGTCTTCTGCCCTTAAGCACAGGAATCATTAAAAGCAAACCTCAGAAATCAAACACTCAAAGGTTTATTTCATGCAGTATTGTTTGGGCTGGGACAGGGTTAATTTTCCTCCCAGTAGCTGTTTGGATCTGTGCTGATCTCAGAGGGATGTTTCAGTTGCCACTGAGCAGCTCTTGCTCACACAGGGTCAAGGCTTTCTCTGCTCCTCACCCCTCCAGCAGCAGGCTGGGGGTGCACAGGGAACTGGGAGGGACACAGCTGGGACAGCTGACAGCAACTGACCCCAGGGATGCTGCAGAGCACAGGGCAGCAAGCTCAGCCTGCAAAGCTGGGGGAAGAAGGGAGGAGGAGGTGGTTTAGAGTGATGGTTTTTGTCTTCCCAAATCCCTGCTACCTGTGCTGGAGCCCAGCCCTGCTGAGGATGGCTGCACACCTGCCTGCCCTGGGACTTGGTGCACTGACTCCTGCTTTTGCTTTGCTTATGCAAGAGGCTTTTGCTTTAGCTATTCAAGTGCCTCTCTCACTCCAGCATCTTTCTCACTGCTGCTCTTGCAGCCCCACTGGAAGGCAGCGTGGGGCTGAGCTGCTGGCTGGGGTTAGGAGGGATCATTCTGCCCTGCACTGGAACAACCACCGAGGCATTTCCAGCCTCTTCTCAGCTCCCCAGGAGCTGTCCCTGCTCATCCAGGCTCTGTCACCCGTGTCACACACCAGGATGGCATGGCCATGCAGGGAGCCCCAGCAGGAAAGCAGGACTGCTAAAAACACCTCCCCAGCCCTGCCCTCATGACTCCTGCTGCACTGCAGCAGTTCCCTGCTCAGGTGCTGCAGCATTACACAGATCATCCAGTGCCAACCCCTGCCATGGGCAGGGTCACCTCCTACCAGCACAGGATGCTCAGCCCGGCCTTGAACACCTCCAGGGAGAGGACAGCCACAGCCTCCCCGGGCAACCTGTGCCAGGCTCTCCCCACCCTCACTCTCAACAATTTCTTCCTCATCTCCACTCTCCATCTCTCCTCTTCCAGCTCAAAGCCACTGTCACTACAAGTCCCTGTCAAAGGCCCAATTCCAGGCTTAGAGCCTCCACAACTTCTCTGGGCAGCCTGTCTCAGTGCCTCAGCACCCTCACAGGGAAGCATTTCTTCCTCATGTCTCATCTAAATCCAGCTTCTTCCAGTCTGAATCCACTAACCCTTGTCCTGTCAGTCCCTGCCTTTGTCCCTCTCCAGCTCTCTGTGCTGTGTTACCACAGAGCTTGGGGCAGGCTGAATTTTCTTCTGGTAGCCTCCTAGTCCCAGCTGCAGTAGCCAGGCTGTGCCTTCAGAAGCCTGAAGCATGGCTGCAGATGTGACAGGATCACACATGTTAGGGGCTGGAAGAGACTCAAAGAGCTCCTCCAGTCCAAGCCTCCTGCCAGAGCAGGAGCATCCAAGCTAGCTCAGGGCACACAGCAACACATCCAGACAGAGTCTGCAAAGGCTCCACACAAGGAGACTCCACAACCTCTCTGGGCAGCCTGTGCCACTGCTCTGGGACCCACACAGCAACAGAAGTTGCCTCTTGTCTTGAGCTGCAACCTCCTGTGCTGCAGCTTCCATCCATTGCTCCTTGGCCTATGGCAGGGAGCAGTGAGCAGAGCCTGTCCCCCCCCTCCTCACCCCCAGCCCTCACACACTTACAAACATTGATCCAATCCCCTCTCAGGCTTCTTTTCTGCAGCCTAAGCAGCCCCAGGTCCCTCAGCCTCTCCTCCCCAGCCACTGCTGCAGTCCCTTCAGCATCCTCACAGCCCTCCCCTGGACCCTCTCCAGCAGATCCCTGGACCCAAAGCTCTCACAGATTTACAAACATTGAATTCAATCCCCTCTCACTCTTCTCTTTTCCAGGCTAAAGAGCCCCATAACCCTCACTTCATTTGGTCCAAGGACAGGCACAAATCACAACTGGCCATTCTCCACCAGCAACAATTTCCCCCCAGTGTAGGTCCTGGGCAGTGAGGAGGTTTCTTTCCCTTCATCACCATGTCAGGCAGCTAGGCTGCTCCATCCTCTGCTGCTGAAGGCAGCTCCCAGCTCTCTTGGCTTTGTGTTCCTCCTCCTCTCAGGTTTGTGCCTGTTGGATCCATCACAGCTCTCACTGGAGCTTTTCTGCCATTTTTAATTTCCTGTGAGAAGGCAAACTTCTGGGTGCAGCAGCAGCACCAATGCAGGAGTTTCTGGCACAGGAGCCCTGCGAGAACAGCCTGGGGAAACTTCACCCTGCCCTGACTGACACATGAGGACTGCACCCTCCAGAATGAACCTTACCCCCCCAGATTTCAGCTGTTCTGATGCCTACCTACTGAGGCAATATTTCTCAAGTGACAAACTGCTTTGCCAGCTTGATCACACAATCATTTAGGTTGGAAAAGACCTTCAAGATCACCAAGTCCAACCACTAACTCCGCTCTGCCAAGTCCACCCACTAAGCCATATTCCCAAGCACCACATCTACACAACTTTAAAACCCCTCCAGGGCTGAGGATTCCACCACCTCCCTGGGCAGCCTGGGACAGTCCTCAAGAGGCCTTTTAGTGATTTTTGTTTTTCTCCTGTCCAGACTAAATCTCCCCTGGTGCAGCCTGAGGCCATTCCTTCTTGTTCTGTCACTTGTTCCTTGGGAGAAGAGACCAACCCCTTCCAGCTGCAGTGTTCCAGGATCTGAAGGGGGCTACAGAAAAGCTGGGGAGGGACTTTGTAGGGAGTGACAGAACTAGGGGAAATGGAGCAAAGCTGGAGGTGGGGAGATTGAGGCTGGAGGTGAGGAGGAGGTTCCTGAGCATGAGAGTGGTGAGAGGCTGGAATGGGTTGCCCCTGCAGGGAGGTGTTTGGGGCCAGATCCCTGGAGGTGTTTTTGGCCAGGCTGGCAGAGGCTGTGGGCAGCCTGCTCTAGGGTAGGGTGTCCCTGGGCATGGCAGGGGGGTTGGGCCTGCCTGATCCTTGTGGTCCTTTCCAACCTTGACTGATTCTAGGATTCCAGCAGCCTCCTGGTGCAGAACTTTTTCCTCACATCCACTCTCAATCCGCTCTGCTCTCATTTCAAATCACTGCCCCTGGTCCTGTCCCTGCAGGCCTCTGCAAACAGTCCCACTGTAGCCTTCTTGTAGCCCCTTTCAGGTACTGGAAAGCCATCCAGGGTCTCCCTGGAGCCTTCTCTTCTCCAGGCTGGACCACTCCAGCTCCCTCAGTCTGAGGAGACTTCAGGAAGAAGTTTCTCTTGAGGAAGAGTCGTCGGTGGCTGCCTTGCTGCAAAGCCCTCTCTGCACACCAACAGCAGCACCCAGCTCAGCAGGGACACAGCACCTCAGCAACCACCATCTCTGTGCCTCACAACTCTGCAGCAAGCACTAAGGGCAGGAGGTCTACATTTCAGACTGCTGGAGAGAGCAGAAAGAAGAACCCAACACAAACTGAAAGCGCCGAAGAAACGGCGCTGATTAGGAAGCGTTTGGCCATCTGGCAGGGCTGCTGCAGCTACTACCTCTTGCACACCAAGTGAGTTGGGAAACGTCATGCAGACATTTCATTTCTCCTCACTGGAGTACATCTGACTCCAAGTTGAGTTTTTAAACAAGCTTTGAACTGGAAGGCATCTTCTGCTCCGTGCGGAGGCAACGTGTGCGGGTGGCCAGCGCGGAAAGCAAAGAGCAAAGCAGAAAGAGAGGTGCTGGTGGAGCTGTCAGTAGGATCCCTCAGCTGAAGGGCTCTGAACAGAAAGAAACAGAAGGAAAACGTTAAAAAAAAAAAAAAAAAAAAAAAAGTGAGTTAGTTGTGGCTTGGTCTGTTCCCAGGAGCACCAGCCCCAGCCACAAACCCTAGGCAGAGCCTATCAAAAAGCCTTGCAGGAGGGGAAAGGCAGACCTGGCCGTGCCAAAGCAGCTGCTATCAGCATGAACCAGGCACAGAAACCTCCACACAGCACCAAACGCACCTTGAGGGGAAGGGGATGCCACTGCCAGAGCCACCACACTCCTGCCTGTCTCAGCTTTACATCCTGAACCCCAGGCTTGCTAGGAAATGCCAACAACAGGAGCCTGGCCAGAGCTATGAAGGCCTTAGTGCCAAAGGTCTGTAACTGAGAAGCTTTTCCTCTCACTCAGGGCAACGTTGCCTATTTGTTCCAAACAGTGGTTTTCATCTCCTGGCACTATTTACTCCCTCTTTCCACCCTGGCATTATTCATCCTTTCTTTTCCACCCTCCCCCTCCTTCCCAAGCCTCAGGACCAAGAAGCAGCACCCAGCTGGGTCTCCATCGCTGCCGACAGCAGCACAGCACTGCAGACACACTCTGACTCCTCTCCAGAAACCAGGTTCAGCTTTCACTCATAGTTTCAGTCCTAACCCCAAAGTTTCTCTCCTCCTCCTCACGTCCTTCAGCTTCTACACCAGACTGTTACTCATCTCTGTCGCCACCAGCTCTACTCTCACCTCACCGCTACCACCTCAGCAGTTCAGCATCAGCTTCCAGTGCTGGGCAAGATAAAAACCACAGCTGGAAGGTCTCAGCCAGACCCCAGCAGCAGTCACTGCTCTGCAGCTCTAAGCTTGTTCCTCTCCCAGCATAATTCAAAGGTGCTTTCACCTGGATGCTCTACTCTGCACTGCAGTCCCTACAGCATTCCAGCTCTGGGCTCCCCAGCACAGAGAACTGCTGGAGAAAGCCCAGGGAAGGCTGCAGAGCTGCTGAGGGGCCTGGAGCAGCTCTGTCAGGAGCAAAGGCTGAGAGCCTGCAGGAGAGCAGCCCCAGAGGGCAGCTGAGCAATGCTCAGCAAGAGCTGAAGGAGCTGTGGGGGGCAGGAGGCTGGGGCCAGACTCTGCTGAGTGGTGCCCAGGGCCAGGCCAAGGGGCAGAAAGTGTCAGGCAGGAGGTTGGATGTGAAGAGGAGGAGAAAGTTGTTTGTGGTGAGGGTGCTGGAGGCCTGGAGTAGGCTGCCCAGAGAGGTTGTGGAGTGTCCTTGTGTGGAGAGCTTCCAACCCGCCCTGGGCATTGTGCTGCTGGGCAAGCTGCTGGAATTGCCCCTGAGTTTGGACTGGATGATCTCCAGAGGTCCCTTCCAACCTGACCATGCTGAGATTCTGGATTCTGTGACACCATCACCTTCCATTACCTCACCCCCAAAGACCTTGCAGTTTGATTTCAATAGCTGGCAAAGAAGCTGTCAGCAAACCACCTCCATCAGTTAGTTAACACTCTGCTGGGTTTCGCCTTTCAGCTTGTTCTATTTTTGAAGGACATAAATTTCCTAAATATTAAATGGAAATGTTTGCTGGGGAGAGAGCTCCTTCAGCTCTCAACAGGCAGCAGGTCCAGAGCCAGCCTGCTCAGCTCCCACCCTGGTGGGCACTGCTGACACCTTCCCTGCCTTCCCACACATCACACACGGATTTTGACACTGTTCCAAATAAAAGCTTGAAGCAGTTGCTCCAACAGCTACGAAAGCAAAAAGAAACAGCCCCAAAATGTAATTTAAACCCTGCTGCACTGAGGCTTCCCAGAAGGGAGGACTGCAGGCACCAAGTGTATGGTGTGAGTTGCTCCAACCCAGAGCCATCTGCTCACTCACCACCTCCCCACGGCCAGGCACTGGGGTCCTGCCATGAGGGTCCACACCAATGGCTTTCTCCACAGGACCAGAGAATGGCAGGGGTTGGAAAGGACCTCCAGAGATCATCGAGTCCAAAGCCCCTGCCAAAGTAGGATCACCCAGGGCAGGTCACATAGAACACAGCCAGGCAGGTTTTGGAAGCTCTCCACACAAGGACACTCCACAACCTCTCTGGGCAGCCTGCTCCAGGCCTCCAGCACCCTCACAACAAACAACTTTCTCCTCCTCTTCACATGCAGCCTCCTGCCTGACACTTTCTGCCCCTTGGCCTGGCCCTGGGCACCACTCAGCAGAGTCTGGCCCCAGGCTCTTGCCCCCCACAGCTCCTTCAGCTCTTGCTGAGCATTGCTCAGCTGCCCTCTGGGGCTGCTCTCCTGCAGGCTCTCAGCCCCAGGGCTCTCAGCCTTTGCTCCTGCCAGAGCTGCTCCAGGCCCCTCAGCAGCTCTGCAGCCTCCCTTGGGCTCTCTCCAGCAATTCTCTGTCTCTCTGCAACTGGGGAGCCCAGAACTGAAGCCAGGACTCAATTTCTCCTCATGATGAGGTGGAACCTCCTGGGTTCCAGGCTGTCCCCATTGTTCCCTGTCCTGTCACTGGGCACCACCATAAGAGCCTCCACCCTGACACCCACCCCTCAGCCATTTATAGGCATTGACAAGGTCCCCTCTCAGCCTTCTCTGCAGACAGAACAGCTCCAGGTCTCTCAGCCTTTCTTGAGCATCTCTGCTATGGGGAAAGCCTGAGAGAATTGGAGCTGTATAATCTGGAGAGGAGAAGGCTGAGAGGGGATCCTGTAACACCCACGACCACCTGAAGGTAGCTCGTCACCTGCACACACATTAACTGCTTTGTAAGGGTCCAAAGATGACTGAGCTTCGTATTTGTGATTTGTGTAGCAGCTACAGGGTGGGGGAGGAGTGGGGGGGAAGAAACTACAGCTTCTGCCAAAGCAAACACAGGGTGGGAAGCCAAAGGAAAGCCACTGCTGCTTGCAGGGACTCTGCCTCGGCAAGACAGAGCCAAACATCTGCTGGACCTTCTATCTCCCTGCTGCATCAAATGCTGACCAAGCTATGGCCCCAGCAGCCTTGCTGACCAGAGTTGTTACCACACCACAGCAGGCAAATGAGCCTTGCTTTGAAGTGGGGGCAGAGAACACAACAGCCACACTACTGAGATCATCCTGGGGCCAGGCAGACCTTCCTGCTCCCCTCTGCTTTTGCCACTGAAGGTAGCAGCAGAGCATGGCAGGGCAGGTGGTCACTGAGTCCCAGCAGGGTGGGGTTGGAAGGGACTTCTGGAGATCATCCAGTCCAACCCCCCTGAATGATCCAGCAGGGCACCCACAGCAGCTTGCCCAGCAGCACAGTGCCCAGGGGGGGTTGGAAGCTCTCCACACAAGGACACTGCACAGCCTCTCTGGGCAGCCTGCTCCAAGTCTCCAGCACTCTCACATCAAACAGCCTGGGGCTGGGGAGGTGTCAGCCACTCCTCCCAGTGTCCCACCTGTCCTCCCTGTAACCACACCAGTGTCAGGACTGGGCCAGCTGCCTGTGGAAGCAGTGAGGACTCCATCCCAGCCTCCCTGCACTGCTGACACCAGGAGCTGAGCTCAGGCGGCAGAGGCTCACCTGCCAAGGCACTAACTGCAGCTGAGCTCTCATTCCCAAGGAAGATCCAGGTCAGGAGCAGCATTTAAGAACTCTTTTGACCGGGGACAAAGTAAAACTGAGCGTTAAAAGAGTGGTTTATAGAACAGAAAGTTCAACCCTGTAACTGAGCTCTGCTCCATCAGCTCAGGTCTTCAGTTCCTGCCCTTTTCAGCCTGAGCTTCACTGCAGGATGCTCCTGCTTTGAGACACACAGACACAGACCAGCATTTAGAACTTGCTGTACATGTTGCACCAATAAATCAATTTTATATATATATATATATATATATATACACACACACAGAGTCCTGTTCCAGAGAACTGACTCTTAAAACAAATAAAGTGAAGCTTTTTTGTTTGGTTTTTGATTCTGAACAAAACCAAATTGGTCACTCGCAGAACTCACCCAAACCCTGACCACACCAAGAGCTCCTTTGGACAAAAAGTCACAATTCCTTACCCTTTGACAGCAAATGTTGTTAAGTTTTATTTTTACTGTTCAACCACTATGGGCAGACCAAATGCCCACCCTCAAGACCATCACCACAACCACTCAACAATCCTTCAGTCTCCAAATGCAATCCACCAGTCTGAAAGCTTCTGAAGCTATGTCCTAACCTTCGGACACAAAATATTTACCAAACAGACAGAAAAGGCAACCTAAAAATATTTTTAAAACCACATTCAAACTAAGTGGTTCCTTGAGGGAGGGGGAAAAAAAATGACCATGGGCTTGAATGATGCAACACCTCAAGTCTGCCTCCCTTCTCTTGTTCCTGGCTGTTGCAGAAGAGGTGCAGCAGATGTCCTGCCATGTGCAGCACAAGCAGGGTTTGACTGCAGCAAGGCTTCTGCCACCACAGCATCCTCCTAAGGAAGCTTAGGAAATGTGGGTTAGACTGGCTGAAGGAGTGAGCTCAGAGTGTTGTGATGGGCAGCACAGGGTCCAGCTGGGGGCCTGGAGCTTGTGGGGTTCCCCTACAGGCAGGACTGGGTTGACTCTTGTTCAAGTTCTTCATCAGTGATTTGGATGAAGAGAGGGAGAAGAGCCTCAGGCAGTTTGCTGCTGGTCCCAAACTGGGAGCAGAGGCTGACACTACTCAGGCCAGAGCTGGGCAGGCTGCAGAGCTGGGCACAGGGAACCTCCTCAAGGTCAAAGGCAGGGTCCTGGCCCTGGGCAGGAACAACCTCCTGCAGCAGGACAGTTATGGGGGGGACCTGCTGGGAAGCAGCTGCAAGGAGCAGGAGCTGGGAGTGCTGGGGAGGAACAAGTGCCCAGGAGGCAGCAATGAGCCCTGTGGGGCAAAGACGCAAAAGGTGTCCTGGAGGGGGCATGAAGGAGTGTGGCCAGGAAGCTGAGAGAGGTTCTCCTCCCCCTCTACTCTGCCCTAGGGAGGCTACATCTGGAGTCTGTCTCCAGCTGTGGGCTGCTCAGCTGAAGTGACACAGGGAACTGCTGTCCAGTGACCCCTCTCTGTTACACTTAATTTCCCCATCCCTTTTCACTGCTGATCAGTGGCCACACTTAAGCCTCATCATGCTCCTTCTGGGGATCAAAGACCATGAGCTGCTCCATGGTGCAGCCTGAGGGGCACAGGACAGGGACCTCAGGGTGCTGCGGGGGAAGCTGGCAGGGAACTTGCGTTAAGGAACGAGCAGTAACAGCACCAAGAAGATCAGCAGCAGCTTTTAGTGGAGATGAAGCTGTTGCCTGATAAACAGTTCCAGCAGGAAGGGCATTTGGCAGAGAGCTGTCAGCACAGGGTCCTTGACTCGGGACCAAGGCGCTTCCTCCTGGCTCGGGGCTTGTTGACTTTCTGGGCATGCCCCAAGGTTTGTGCCTTGCCCAGGGAAGGGAAGAACGCAGCTCTCTGAGGAGCTGCCTGCAAACCCCATTGGTGGATGCTTTCTAAAAAAACAACAAAAACCCAACCATAATTACGGATATAAATAGGAAAAAAAAAAAAAAAAAAAAAAAAAAAAAACCAGTACAGATCCATNAAAAGAAAAAAAAAAAAGCAAGCAACGTTTGCTTTATTTAGGTTTTTGCTACTACTGAGGTCCCATTTTGGCCTCTCGGTATTCCTTCAGATCCCAAGCCCAAAGCGTGACTCAGCTTGGCAGGACAACACAGGACAGTAGGAACGTGTGGCTGGGGTTCAGCACCGCCAGCGAGCAGCACGTGTGTGGGACAATTAAACAGAAGAGCAGGTTTTGAAGGCTTTCAGAAGGAGCTGCAGAGGCATTTGTAATTGATCCGGGGTGAAGCGAAGCTCAGCGCAGGGCACCGCAGAGCTTCCCCCCGGCGCGGCTCACGCCCAGCGGGCAGAGGCGGCGGAATGCAGAACACCTTCTTCAGCAAGGTGTTTCCCAATAGCACACTGCAGGACTTTGGTAGGCTGGTTTTTCTGGGACACGAAAAGCAATAAAAAGCAGGATTGACTCACGGAGGGAAATTAGCTGATGTATGGTCACGAGGAGGCTGGCCCCAAGCTGACAGCCAGCGGGTAACAGCAACAGGCTTGGTGCGAGCTGCAGGCTCGCCTGGAACCACTGCTCCTGGCCCTCTACAGACCTCTTAACACTGATTGCCCGAAGTTGTACAATGTGGTGGAACAATGACTCCTTGGAGCATGTCCTAGGGAACTCCAAGCAGCTCAGGATTCATGAAGAAGAGTGTGGCCAGCAGGGCAAGGGAGGTTCTCTTCCCCTTTATACTCTGCCCTAGTCAGACCAGTTCTGGAGTCCTGTGTTCATTTCTGGGGTCTCTAGTTCAAGAGAAAGAGAACTGCTGGAGAGAATCCAGTGAAGGCTGGGAAGATGCTGAGGGGGCCTGGAGCAGCTCTGGCAGGAGCAAAGGCTGAGAGCCTGCAGGAGAGCAGCCCCAGAGGGCAGCTGAGCAATGCTCAGCAAGAGCTGGAGGAGCTGTGGGGGGCAAGAGCCTGGGGCCAGACTGCTGAGTGGTGCCCAGGGCCAGGCCAAGGGGCAGCAAGGGGCACAAAGTGGCAGGCAGGAGGCTGCATGTGAAGAGGAGGAGAAAGTTGTTTGTGGTGAGGGTGCTGGAGGCCTGGAGCAGGCTGCCCAGAGAGGCTGTGCAGTGTCCTTGTGTGGAGAGCTTCCAACCCCCCCTGGGCATTGTGCTGCTGGGCAAGCTGCTGTGGGTGCCCCTGAACCAGAGGTGCCTTCCAACCCCACTGTGCTGGGATTCTGGGATACTCTTGAACTGTTTATCAGGAATTACTACAAATCATAGAATCACAGAATGGTTTAGGCTGGAAGGGACCTCAAAGCTCAGCCAGTTCCAACCCCCCTGTGCCATAGGCAGGGACACCTCCCACTAGAACAGGTCGCTCAAGGCCTCATCCAACCTGGCCTTGAACACGTCCAAAATGCCTTCTAGAAATGCTACATTAACAGAGGCATCAATAAAACCTTTCTACAAGGCTGCAGCCCTCACATTCAGAAGCACTGAGAGGTGATGCCTGCACCAGGAGAGCACCAAGCTACGGACAGCAGACGTCTCCTTGCCCCAAGAACACAACTAAGGTAGACAGGACAGACCTAACAACTCTTTTGAACCATATAAAACTTCTCAGGTGCTAACTTGTGCAACTCCCCCACGATTCACTGCCACAAGCCACGCAGAGAGAAGCAGAGCAGCTCCAGCTGCAGCGGCAGCCTGGCTGTGACACTGTGTCACCAACAGATCCTTAATTTGGGCTATCAAACCCAATTTCAGTTCCTCGCACTTCGGAGCAGCAAACCCAATTCTGTGCAGGCTGTGTTTGCAATCCTCCGCGCGGAATGCAGCTGCCTCAATCACTGCTGATTGTCTGTTAATTAGTTCAGTTTTACAAGCTGATGGCACAGATGACTCCCTCCTCTCCCCAGAGCGGAAGGGAACTACATAGAGAGAGAGAGAGATGAGTGCTGCTGCTCCCAGGCAGTTCGGGGAGCTGGGTGAGCAGACAAGCACAGGCTTGTTTGGGTTGGAAAAGCCCTCTAAGATCCTCCATCCAGTCCGACCAACCAACTCAACACGGCCATGGCCGCTAAACCGTGTCCCCAAGTGCCATGGCCCCAGGGATGGGGTCTCCACCACCTTCCCCCCCTTCTTGACACCCACCCTTCAGATGCTTAGGAACGTTAGGAAGATCATTTCCTCGATGCTATGAGCAAAGGTCATGCCCCACTTAAAAGCACCACAGGAAAAGCCCTTTCTGGCCACGATCCATCCTGGCTTTCCAAAGTTTTATCCTGGCACTTCCTCGGGATTTGTTGTTCCACTCGGTCTTGAGGACACCCAGCTGGCTTCAGCGTTTCACCACCAACCAAGCCACTTCTGCAGCAGCAAAAGTGCTAAGAGGGACTCGAGCAGCACTGCTCCAGCGCTCAGAGCCGGCTCAGCCACCATGTGTCAGAGCGCAGACAGTTACAACCCCGAGAAGGTTCACCACAGCTCCTCCTTGAATCACTGCCGCTCACTTGGCTGCCTGATGTTGCAACACCCGAGCCGCATCACCTCCCAGAGCCGCATCACCTCCCAGAGCCGCATCACTTCCCAGAGCCGCATCACTTCTCAGAGCCGCATCACCACCCAGAGCCGCATCACCACCCAGAGCCGCATCACTTCTCAGAGCCGCATCACCTCCCAGAGCAGCATCACCACCCAGAGCCGCATCACCTCCCAGAGCCGCATCACCTCCCAGAGCCGCATCACCTCCCAGAGCCGCATCACTTCTCAGAGCCGCATCACTTTCCAGCCTGGGCTGAGAAACCCTGCATGGCTGCCATGTGCTGCCCTTGGCCAGAGGCAGGGCTGCAGGCTCCACTGCAACCCAGCCAGACACATCACAGCCCTATTAGAAGAGAATAGTTGGGAAGGGGATGGCCAGATGCTATTTGATGTTCCACTGCAAATTAAGCATTATCAGTAAGCCCTCGGAATTGTTTCCCACAGTGTCCCTGGTTGCATCAGTGCCTATAAATCAGCCTTTAATCTTCCTGCTTCGTGAGCAGGATTCTGCACTTGCGCCTGGAAATCTCCAAGGGCTGTAGCAGACTTTCTTCCATCTCTGTCAGCATTCAGTGGGACACAGGCTCTAGAGCTTAACTTGCATGGATTTGCTGGGGGAAGAACTGAAAACCGACAGCAAACATTTTGGGGGCAAGCAATGCAATGTAACAGAACCCCAGCATGGGGGTGGGGTGGGGGGTGGAGGTGGGAAGGGACCTCTGGGGATCATCCAGTCCAACACCCTGCTCAAGTAGGGCACCCGCAGCAGCTTGCCCAGGAGACTATGGAAGCTCTCCACACAAGGACACTCCACAACCTCTCTGGGCAGCCTGCTCCAAGGCACCCTCACACCAGACAAGTTTCTGCTGTTCAGATGAAACCTGGGTTCCAATTAGTGCCCATTGCCCCTTGTCCTGGCCCTGGGCACCACTCAGCAGAGTCTGGCCCCAGGCTCTTGCCCCCCACAGCTCCTTCAGCTCTTGCTGAGCATTGCTCAGCTGCCCTCTGGGGCTGCTCTCCTGCAGGCTCTCAGCCCCAGGGCTCTCAGCCTTTGCTCCTGCCAGAGCTGCTCCAGGCCCCTCAGCACCTCTGTAGCCCTTGCATCATTTACTTCCTCAGGGCACCACCACCAAAGCAGCTACAAAGCAAAGCAGGCACCTCCACTGGCTGTCTGGCTTGTGTAGAACCTCACTTGCTTTGTTTCTCTCTCCTGCTTTGCTTTTTATACATTGCTAGGCAGATTATGCTGTAAGAAGTTATCTGGGCAGGCAAGGAAGCAGCCCTGCTCTGTGGCTGGCTGTGTGACACCCCCAAGCAGTGCAGGTTCTTCTGTGCTGCAGAACTCCACTGTGTAGAACTGTGCTTGTGTAGAAGTCCACTGACTTGTGTAGAACCTCATTTGCTTTGCTCCTCTCTCCTGCTTTGCTTTTTATACATTGCTAGGCAGATTATGCTGTAAGAAGTTATCTGGGCAGGCAGGGAGGCAGCCCTGCTCTGTGGCTGGCTGTGTGACTCCCCCCAAGCAGTGCAGGTTCTTCTGTGCTGCAGTAGCAGGGACAGCAAAAATAACCAACAACTGAAGTGGAAATAAGCCCAGCAGGCAGACACCTCCTTGCCCACCTCTTCAGGGGGGACTGCAGCAATCCCTGTCCTGTCCCTTCCCCAGCAGCTCTAGAAGCTATTTAGAGAATCAATGCAGAAGGTCTCTCCTCTGGGTTCTCCTGCAGTCCCTCCCTCCCCTTGTGTTTCCAACCAGCCCTTTTGTGCCTGCTTCTGCAATATACTACTGCCTCTACCCAGCAGGCTGAGCCCAGCTTCTCAAGCCTTTACACGACGTGCCCTAAATACTCAGCCCAAAAAGAATGCCAAGCTTGCACCTCACGGTGGTTATTAGCTGCTGTCCTTTAGCAGACGTCTAGGGTAAGCAGAAGGCTCTGCAGATAATGGATTCAGCCCCGGAGTTGGTCTGGACTGCCGAGGCTTAGTGAACCCGAGGTACCACTCCATCACTTATTTACTGCAGCTCCGAAGCATTTCAGATTCTAAGCTGAATATATATTTCACACAGTACCAAAACTTTTAAATATCCACAGGAAGATTTCGTTTTTATAGGCCATAAACATTAAATCTAAAGGACTGGAACATAAAAAGTGTTTTAATACCACACAAATCACCTCTCCCTAGACAGAATAAATCTCTGAAGGTTTTAAGGACTGCAATATAAATTTTTATGGCAAATTATCTACACAGAAATTACTTGCACGAGATGCACTTTCCCTTCTCCTCCTCATTTGCATAGTGCTGACAATCTTCTCAATCACCACGCTGGATCCAATTTGCAAAGTCCAGATCACAATGCACAGCAATGCCAGCCTAAATGCTGGGTGGTTCCTCCCTCCTCCTTCCACCCATCAAGACTTTTCTGACTGCCTCCTCACAAACACAGAAGAGGCAACGAGGCTAACAGATAAAAATTAAAGCTGGGCTGAATGGCTGCATGCTCTCTTTCAAAAAGAATCTGTCAGCTTCTCAGACACAAGAGCCCTGCTACCAGCCCTGACTGCTACGAGGAGCTTATTTCAGTCCTCCAGAGCAAAGACTTACAGCAGTCCTAGCTGGAGAGTTGGAACTGAGGGGCAATGGCCAAAATTATGCTTTGGGATGCTCAGAAGAGAGAATTTCACTGCAAAGGTGCTACAGCACTGGTTGGTTACGATAGGAAAGTGCTCTCCATCCATGGGGGCTCCACTAGGACAAAGGCAGAGCAGTGCTGCCAGCGCAGGTGGCAGCTCCTTTTCAAGCAGGACATCAAGCCAGAGCCATGCTGGAGGGTCCCTCCTATTCAGAGTGTCTACAAGGTCAGGATTCTCCCTTTGATGCCTACACAAAGGGGACTGACTGCAAGGAGATGACCTCCTCAGCCAGGTCACTACAAGGCTCTGACTTCCAGCTAACCAGTTCATAACCACAGGAGGGGAGAGGCTGATTACCATCCAGGGTGAAACAATGAGGATCACCCCGGAGAGCTTCTGTCCTGGCCTGTCAGCAGAAAGACTTCCTCATAGCTGAAGCAGAAGCAGGCTGGAGCTGTGTAATTGCCCAGCCTCCAAAGCAGACAGCCTCCCAGGACAGGCGCTGCAGAGGTGTGGTGCACCACCACCACCAAAAATACTCTGCTTTATTCACCATTTCATTACAGCAAAAAATGTGCTGACAAGGGCTCTCAGAGAAAAGGCCAGAATTAGCTCCTGGAAAACCTCCTGTTGCCTTGGAGTCAGGTCTGAGACGTGCCTGGGGCCTCACCAAGTCCTCCCCTCCAGGGAAGGCAGCGTAAACACCAAGTTAAAGCACCTGAAGAACAGCGAAGCCCCAACAAAAATAAATTAAAAAAAAACAAACAAAATAAAACAATCACTTTAAAAAAAATAAATAAAGTAGGAAAAAGAGCTACTGTGTTGTTTCCAATGTGTATTTCCCTCCCCAAAAAATCTTTCCAGGACTTCTGCTCCACCAACCAAATTAAGATAACACAGCAGAGGAGGAAACACAAAGTCGGTTCCCAGACGATTTCCTACGCTTGAAAGCTATTTACTTAATAAGCACCATGTATGGATGAAAGGAGCTCAGCAGCACGGCCAGAAGATGGTTCTCCCAAGTTTTAATGAAATCCTGCAGCGTGAGCTTTCCAGAGCTCAGGCAGCAGCAGCTGCAAGCTCCAATGCCAGAGCGCCCCAAGCCGCTGCAGGGTTTGGGGTTACTGCTGCAGAGGGGATGGAGAAGCCCACTGAAGCCCTGCAAAACTCCGTGGCTTGCAAAAGGAAAAAACTCCAGGGGTGCTTACAGAGTTTGGGCCACTGCAAGAAGGTAAAGCCAAGCACAAATCCAGGCTGGACAGGGACTGGCTGGAGAGCAGCCCTGAGGAGAGGGACTTGGGGGGTGCTGGTGGAGGAGAACCTGAAGATGAGGCAGCAGTGTGCACTTGCAGGGCAGAAAGGCAAGCAGAGGCTGGGCTGCAGCAGGAGCAGTGTGGGCAGCAGGGCCAGGGAGGGGATTCTGCCCCTCTGCTGTGCTCTGCTGAGAGCCCACCTGGAGTAGTGCATCCAGTGCTGGAGCCCCTGGGACAAGAGGGATGTGGAGATGCTGGAGGTGTGCAGAGAAGGGCCCCGAGGATGCTGAGAGGGCTGCAGCAGCTCTGCTGTGAGCACAGCCTGAAAGAGTTGGGGCTGTGCAGGCTGCAGAAGAGGAGGCTCCCAGGGGACCTTCTGGTGGCCTTCCAGGATCTGAAGGGGGCTACAAAAAAGCTGGGGAGGGACGTTTTAGGCTGCCAGGGAGTGAGAGGACTGGGGGGAATGGAGCAGAGCTGGAGGTGGGGAGACTGAGGCTAGAGGTGAGGAGGAGGTTCTGCAGCATGAGAGTGGTGAGAGGCTGGAATGGGTTGCCCCTGCAGGGAGGTGTTTGGGGCCAGATCCCTGGAGGTGTTTTTGGCCAGGCTGGCAGAGGCTGTGCCTGCTCTAGGGTAGGGTGTCCCTGGGCATGGCAGGGGGGTTGGGACTGCCTGATCCTTGTGCTCCCTTCCAACCCTGACAGATTCTAGGAATGTATTTGCTGTCTCTCAGATGAAGGAGTGAAGTGACAGGAAGCTTTCCTCCACTGGAGTTCCAAGCTTTTACTGCTCTCCTGAATTATCTCTGAATCTATGGGACATTATTTTCTTCTTGCTGCTCTTCCCACTTGCACAATCCACAAAACCTATTAGCATTTTCAGTAATTAATGCTAATACTTGAGAAGAAGAAGAAAAAAAAAAGAAGCCATTGTGTTAAGAAATGATTTAACAAGCTCAAGGAGGACAAGAAGTGCTTCTCAGACTCCACAGAATGCATTTCCCTGCTCAAAACCAAGCAGGAGCTCCACATCGCTGTGCTCTGGCACTCAGCTTCATGCTTCTCTCCTCCCCCTTTCCCACAAGGAATATTGTGCAAATTTGAGAAACCCTTTTATTTCCCTCACCACAGAAAACACCACACCACGCTTCCACAGACCACCTCCTGTCTGAGCTCCCCTTTCAGGGAGGAAACAAAAAGGCAGGGGAAAGCTTTGGGGCTTTTCTCTGCCCGCAGTCTTGAGCAGTTCGGTTGCCTCAGCTGCCTTGGATTCCTCTTCTCAGTATTCTGAGTGCAGTTCACGGATCATGGATTGGGCCCTGCAGAAGAGGACACCCCAGGATCACACAGATTGCTGCCAGAGACCCGCAGCTCTGCAAGGAGGGGTCTCAAGATGGGCTCACCCAGCTCTACATTTGGTATGAAAGCACAAGGGGTGAGAGCTTAACGCACGGCAGCAAGAACCAGGACTGGCTCTCCAGTCAGGCTGATAAACTTGATCCTGCTGGAAGCAAGTGGAAAGTCTGAGTCAAGCTGTGGCTGTTTTCCCAATCAGAATATTCAGCCCTAAACTCTGAGAAGCCCAACTATGTCTTTTATAGGGTATTTATCTATGAGTCAGCAGATCACAGACTGGAAGGCCAGACATTCTGCTTCCCACTCCAGCCTTTAGTCATTCCATCAGCAGAGCCCAGGAAGAACTTGCTGGAGGGGTTTGCAGTGGCACTCTTCAGGAAACAAGCAAAGCTTTAAAAACAAAGAGAAAGGCTGGAGGACAGGCTGAGAGCTGGGGATGTTCAGTCTGGAGAGAAGGCTCCAGGGAGACCTCAGAGCAGCCTCCCAATGCCTGAAGGAGCTCCAGGAGACTTGAGACAATGGCTGGGAGTGACAAGATGTGGGACAATGGCTTTGAGCTAGGAGAGGGGAGAGTGAGGCAGGAGATGAGGAATAAATTGTTGAGAGTGAGGGTGGGGAGAGACTGGCACAGGTTGCTCGGGGAAGCTGTGGATGCCTCCTCCCTGAAGGTGTTCCAGGCCAGTTTGGATGAGGCATTGAGCAACCTGGGCTGGTGAGATGTTGGAACTGGATGAGCTTTGAGGTCCCTTCCAACCCAACCTATTCTGTGATTCTATGAAAAGAAGGGAAAACAGCAACCCTGAAGCTAGCAAGGACAGAAAGTGCAACAAGGAGGAGGGACCTGAATGCCAAGGCAAACCACACCTGCTGCTTTGGGGTGGGATGGAGAGCACCCTGAAAAGAACCTCCTATACAGGACTGTGGGGTTAGTCAGCTCCTGTGGGCTAAAGCTTCCAACCAAAGGGTAAGGAAATTTCTTGGAAAATGAGTCACTCTCAAGATGAAAAGAAACCTGAAGAAAGTTTGGTCAGAAGCGGTCCCTTAAGCCCACAGAGCCAGGACCATCAGTGAGCACAAGCTGCCCTGGGCAGCTCTGCTCCATCCCACCAGCCTCCCTCCTCACATAAAGCCACACAACCTTCTTTTGCCTGGGCAAAACACTTCAGTGAGCAGCAGCACCTCAGATCCACAGAGCACTGCACAGCCTGCTAGGACCTGGTGATGGGAAGAGGCATGGAGAGCTCAGCCCTTTGGGAAAGAAACTGTCAGTGTCCAAGTTGTAGGCACTTCAGCTCCACTGCTGCCCCAAAGCAGAATTATAGAATCACAGAATCAGTTAGGGTTGGAAGGGACCACAAGGATCAGGCAGTCCCAACCCCCCTGCCATGCCCAGGGACACCCTACCCTAGAGCAGGCTGCCCACAGCCTCTGCCAGCCTGGCCAAAAACACCTCCAGGGATCTGGCCCCAAACACATCCCTGTGGCCCATTCCAGGGCCTCACCACTCTCATGGTGCAGAACTTCCTTCTCACCTCCAGCCTCAATTTCCCCACCTCCAGCTTTGCTCCATCTTCCCCAGTCCTGTCATCACAGACCTACCTCTGCCCACAGGCACGGAGCAGCAGCTGGGGGTTGGCTCCTGCAGACTGCCTGCAGTATGTGTGTGCCACATGCACCAAGATGGACAGGAGGGGTTGGAGGGAGCAGGGTTTGGACTTGGTTTGCTCTACACAGCTTTGTGCAAAGCTTCCCCCAGCAAGTCCATCACCACAGTGTGAGGCCTGGACTGGGCAATGTGGGCACAGAAGGATGTGACAGAACTTCAACTTTGGCACCCTCCTCAGTGACCCTAAGGTAATGTGGCTCTTCACGGCAAGCTGTAACCCAACCCACGAGGCCTTTCTGGATGATACTGACAAGACCATAGCATCTGCTGTCAGGTCCCATGAGTTCCTCCAAAGCTCCAGAGAAACCTCAGACGAATCTGTAAAACAGAATCTTTCCCTTCTGGGTGGAGGTCAGCCCTAGAGCTAAGTGACTTCTGTAGACTTTGCCCCTGAGGGATGCCTCAGCTACAGAGCAGAAGACATCAAGATCCATGGCATTTACAGCATCGTGTGTTAGAGGACTCTGCCAAGAACAGCCTCAAGCATGGTGCCCCATGGAGAAGATGAAATTTTCACTTCAGCACCACCTGCTCACCAAACACCAAACCAAACCAAGCTTTGCAGTGACATCAAGACCCAGCTAGGACACTGGGCTCACCAAACACCAAACCAAACCAAGCTTTGCAATGACATCAAGACCCAGCCAGGACACTGGGTGAGGTGGAGGCAACTCAGCTGGCTTGGGAAGATGTGCTCAGCCACATGATCAAACTGCATCATTCCCATTCAAATCAATGCAACTTTTCCTCAAGCAGATGTTCTCCTGCATGCATCAGCTAAAACATAATGTCCTCTGCTTCTGAAGAGCAATCCAAACGCTTCATCTACACACCAGGAACTTCCCAAACCTCACGTAACATCACAGACCCAGCAAAAATACCCTGCAGTCTCCCTGGCACAGCTATGGCTTTTTGATACAACATCTGCAGCCCCAGAGGAGCCAACAAAGATGATTAGAGGGCTGGAAACCTCCCCTGTGGGGACAGGCTGAGAGAGTTGGGGATGTTCAGTCTGGGGAAAAGGCTGCAGGGAGACCTTAGAGCAGCCTTCCAGTGCCTGGAGGGGCTGCAGGAGAGCTAGGGAGGGGCTTTGGACAAGGGCTGGGGGACAATGGCTTTGAGCTGGGAGAGGGGAGATGAGGAAGCAATTCCTCAGAGTGAGGGTGGGGAGAGACTGGCACAGGTTGCCCAGGGAAGCTGTGGCTGCCCCCTCCCTGGAGGTCAAGGCCAGGCTGGAGGAGGCCTTGAGCAACCTGTGCTGGTGGGAGGTGTCCCTGCCCTTGGCACTGGATGAGCTTTGAGGTCCCTTCCAACCCAACCTATTCTGTGAATCAAGACGAGCAGCTCTGGGCGAGATCCAGAGCACACTGCTGGGTACCTTTACAATGCATCAGCAGCTGAAGGAGCCCTCTCCCTGTCCCACCAGCTGAAGGAAGCCTCTCCCTGTCCCACCAGCTGAAGGAGCCCTCTCCCTGTCACACCAGCTGAAGGAGCCCTCTCCCTGTCACACCAGCTGAAGGAGCCCTCTCCCTGTCCCACCAGCTGAAGGAACCCTCTCCCTGTCCCACCAGCTGAAGGAGCCCTCTCCCTGTCCCACCAGCTGAAGGAACCCTCTCCCTGTCACACCAGCTGAAGGAACCCTCTCCCTGTCACACTGCTGCTCCAGCAGGAGTGAGGCTGAGCCCTGGGCCAGGCTCAACCCTAGGTGGCACTGCTCGGCACTGCTTAGTCCTGCCTTGGCACTGCTCTGCACTGCTCAGTCCTGCCTGGGCGCTGCTTGGTCCTGCCTTGGCACTGCTCTGCTCTGCTCAGTCCTGCCTCGGCACTGCTCTGCACTGCTCATCACTGCTCAGTCCTGCCTTGGCAGAGGCTCTCAGGATGTCAGGGGTTGGAAGGGAACCAAAGAGATCACTGAGTCCAACCCCTTTGCCAGAGCAGGACCACACAAGCTAGCTCAGGTCACACAGCAACACAGCCAGAGAGGCCTGAAAAGGCTCCAAAGAAGGAGACTCCACAACCTCTCTGGGCAGCTGCTGGGTCCTGCCTCGGCACTGCTCGTTGCTGCCTGAGCAGCCAAGCCAGGCCAAGGAACCTGCTCAGCACAGCACTTGGCACAGCCAAAGGTAGGAAGCAAACCTGAGCCACCCTGCACGGCAGCAGAGCACCTGCAGGGCTGCCAGGGCCCCCTACAAGGGTGCTGGGCAGAGGGACAGAGAGCAGCCCCCTGGAAAGGGGACACCAGCTCACTGACACAGCCTTCGAATCCCAGAACATCAGGGCTTGGAAGGCACCTCCAGAGATCAAGTCCAAACCCCTTGCCAAAGCAGGATCCCCCGGGGCCAGGGCACACAGAACACACCCAGGTGGCTTTGGAAGGTCTCCAGAGAAGGAGACTCCACAGCCTCTCTGGGCAGCCTGCTCCAGGACACCCTCACAGTGACAAAGATTTTCCTTAGGTTGAGGTGGAACTTGCTGTGACTGAGCTTCCATCCACTGCCCCTTGTCCCATCGCTGGGGAGAGCCTGTCCCCAGCCTCCTGACAGCCACCCTTTGGATGTGTGCAGACCTTGATAAGGTCCTTCTCAGCCTTCTCTTCCCCAGACTAAACAGCCCCAGGGCTCCCAGCCCTTCCCCATAAGAGAGATGCTCCAGTCCCTTCATCATCCTTCTGCCTGAGCAGGAGCCCAAACATTCTTCTTCAGCCCACCTGATGCAAGCACAGAGATCTGCTCCCCAGGAGCAGCTCAGTAACTGCATTTGGACCTAAACACCAGTGCTAAGCTTTTGCTCAATGCAGCCAGTGAACAAACCCAAAACTTCCAGAACTTACTGAATAGGACACCATGGGGTAAAAAAAAAAAAAGGCTGAGCAAAACCAAACCCAAAAACCTGCCCAAAGGATCCTGGAAACTTCTGCAGTTAGAGATACCTCAAGCACAGCTCCCCCCTGCAGGTAGCCAGGTTGTGTTTTTCTTTTCCATGATTTCTCAATCACAAGCCAGCAATTCATAGAATGGTTTAGGTTGGAAAGGACCTGGAAGATCATCTAGTTCCAACCCCCCACCACAGGCAGACAATGGTTATCTTCAGACCCCCCTGACCAGGCAGTGCTTGTCAGGTGCTGTGCTCACAGCCCCAATGCTAACACACACTCTGGAGCTCTTCTGCCTTGTTCTCTTCTCCACAGAAGCAAAGGATTTCACAGGTTTGGGAAAGATTCCAAGATCCTCATAATTTTCCACAGAAAGCTGCAGTAGGAACACAGGAGCCCTCTCCTGTCACTGCCCCTAAGGACACAGCTCCAGCTGACAGCAGAGTGCTCTGACTTCAAGAGAATCCTACAATGGCTCAGGTTGGAAGGGACCTCCGAGATCATCTACTCCAACCTCTCTGCCATGGACACCTCTCTACTAGACTTGATTGCTCAAGGCCTCATCCAGCCTGGCTTTGTACACCCCCAGGGAGGAGGCATCCACAGCCCCCTTAGGCAGCCTGTTCCAGAGCCTCACCACTCTTGTCAAGGATTTCTTCCTAGTCTCCAGTCTGAGTCTCTCCTCTTGTAGCTCAAAGCCATTGTCTCTTAGCCTGTCACTCCAAGCCCACACTGAAGAATTTCTTCCTCAGCTCAGTCTAACCCTGCTCTGCCTCAGCTTCAAGCCATTCTCCTTTGGTCTGTCTCTAGGCACCCTCAGCAAAAGTCCTTCTGCAGCCTTCCTGAAGGATCCCTTCAGGTACTGGCAGGCAGCTCTAAGGTCCCCCCGGACCTTCTCTTCTCCAGGCTCCCTTCAACACCTCTGGGATGGTGACTCCACCACCTCCCTGTGCAGCCCATTCCAGTGCCAATCACTCTCTGTGCACAACTTCCTCCTAACATCCAGCCTGAACCTGCCCTGGCACAGCTTGAGCCTCTGTCCCCTCCTTCTGTCCCTGGGTGCCTGGGAGAAGAACCCAATCCCACTTGGCTACAACCTCCCTTTAGGTACTTGTAGACAGCAATGAGGTCCCCCCTGAGCCTCCTCTTCTCCAGGCTAAACAACCACAGCTACCTCAGGCTCACCTCAAAAGGCTTTTCTCATATGGAAAGAGCCCCTGAACACCACAGCAGAGAAATACCTGGGATCTTATTTTTTTACCATGTTTTTGCCATGTATCCTCATGGCAGAGGAGCTCCAGCCCTTGGATCATCCTTGTAGCCTCCTCTGGACTCATTCTAACAGCTCCACATCTTTCTGATGATAGGGACACCAGCACAGGTGGCAGGATTCGAGGTGGGATCTCAAGAGGTCCCCTTGCATTTCTGGGTGCTGAGAGGGAGCATCTCAGGGCACCACCTGAGAAGGGAGGGGGTTTGCTGTCCCCCCCAGCACATGCAGAAATTAAGAAAATTAATTTATCACCGGGCTTTTTATAGCCTGGGATGTTGTTAAACTGTCACAGGTGATTATAACTTCAGCTGGATTTGATAATAGTTTTGACACACAGACACAGGTACTGCTTTGTGTTCTGGAGATTGGAAATGACAAATCAACTCCCTGTCAGCTCCCGCTCCTGCCCATCCGCTCGCATTTATTTACTTCTTTCTGCTGTCAGCGAGCCAAAAAATGGGCAGCAAAACCTCTTAAGGGTGACCCAGGACACAGGAGGGACTGGTGTCTTGCTGGAAAAGCAGGCAGGAAGGCACTCACCCCCTGCTCTCCACCCAGCCTGTCCTCTAATAGTGATGGTTAGTCTGGAGAAGAGGAGGCTGAGGGCAGAGCTCATTGCTCTCTGCAACTGCCTGAGAGGAGGCTGGAGCCAGGTGGGGGTTGGGCTCTGCTCCCTAGGATCAGGTAATCCTCTAACAATAGGAAGTGGCCTGAGCAGGGAGCTGAAGTGTGTGGGGTGGCTGTTGGAGCTAACAGGTGAAGTGTTTGCTGTCTTGGGGAATGTTCACAGAATCACACAGTGGTAGGGGGTGAGAATCCTAGAATCAGTCAGGGTTGGAAGGGACCACAAGGATCAGGCAGTCCCAACCCCCCTGCCATGCCCAGGGACACCCTACCCTAGAGCAGGCTGCCCACAGCCTCTGCCAGCCTGACCAAAAACACCTCCAGGGAGCTGGCCCCAAACACCTCCCTGCAGGGGCAACCCATTCCAGCCTCTCACCACTCTCATGCTCAA
>VWZI01004909.1:711-15189 GCA_013396835.1 Psilopogon haemacephalus
CCTCTCCCACCACCCCAGGTGTCCCCATCCCTCCTCTCCCACCACCCCAGGTGTCCCCATCCCTCCTCTCCCACCACCCCAGGTGTCCCCATCCCTTCTCCCCCCCAAAACCTTTTTACCCCATGGGCAGGGATAAGGGCCTGATGCCACCTCCTCAGCTGCCCTCGCAGCCCCAGCAAGCCCAGGAGCATTCCAACACCCACCCTGCTGAGGGGACAGCACACAATAAGCTCAGCCCTTTCAGTCTGACCCAGGGTCTAAATCCCTTCCTTGCATCATCTGCAACCTTTGCCTTCCACAGCTCCAGCTGGGAAGCCCCTGCCAGGGGGACAGGGACACTTTGGGAATGAGCACAGGGCTTTGGTTTGGCCACAGGCAGAGGCCAGGGAGGAAAGGAAAGGAGCTGATACTCACCTCCTGCTGCTCCAGCCTCTCCTCTCCTCAAGCCAGGGTAAGCACACAGCTCCCACGTTCCTGACAGCACATCAAGGGCCTTCAAAGCTGGGGGGCTAATTCTGCCCCCCTAAACAAGGAGCCCTCCAGCCCTGAGTGTCCTGCTTGCCCAGCATCCAGCAGGCTGGTCCTGAGTCCCTCAGCACCCAGATGGTCTGCTTGGGAAGTGGCTACCTGAGGCTTGCTGGCCTTAACACAGCTCTGGGGGGGACCACTCACCTCTGTGCTCTGCCCAGGGAGGGACACAGCTTTACAGCTCCCCCCCAGCCCCCTTCAGCATCCAGAGCTTTTTGGGGGTGTAGAGCTGCCCTGTGGTTGACCCCAGGCTGCAGGTAGAGTGAGGCTTGCTGTAGATGCTCTGCTTGAGACATGGTTTCCTGAGGCTTGGTGGCCTTAGCACAGCTTTGGGGACCATTTGCCTCTGTGCTCTGCCCCAGGGGGGCACAGCTCCCCCCCCCAGCCCCCCTCAGCACCCAGAGGTTTTTCGGGGGTGCAGAGCTGTGCTGTGGTTGACCTCTGGCTGCAGGTGCTCACTGCTCTGCTTGGGAAGTGGCTGCCCCAGGCTTGGTGACCCTGGCACAGCTCTGGGGAACACTCACCTCTGTGCTTTGNAACCCCCCCCAGCCCCCGGAGCTTTTTGGGGGTGCAGAGCTGCCCTGTGGTCGACCCCAGGCTGCAGATGCTCACTGCTCTGCTTGGGAAGTGGCTGCCCCAGGCTTGGTGACCCTGGCACAGCTCTGGGGACCATTTGCCTCCGTGCTCTGCCTCAGGGTGGGGGACACAGCCCCACAACCACCACCCCTCCACCCCAAGTGTCTTTCCAGGTTTTTCCCAGTGAGGAGATTGCAGGAGAAGGGCAGAGATTTGCAGTACACCCCAGGGCTTTTCTTTTTTTTTTTTTCTTTTTTTGGTTTTTTTTTTTCTTGCCACCTGTCCCATCGCAGACTGTGAAGTGCATGAGGTCTACACGCATCGAGTACCTGGAGCCAGGGCCTGAGGGAGCCTGTGGGCTTGGTGACTGTCCCCTACAGTTTGGTGACATTCATACAGTGGATAAGCAAAGATTATCAATAAACAAGTTGTGCTGAAAACAGGACAGCCTCTGCCTGCTGCTCCCAGCTCTGCCAGGGTCATGCAAAACTGAGGCTGTGGTCCTGGGATGACAGAAGTGGTGGGGTTGGAAGAGCCCTCTGAGGTCATCCAGTCCAACCAGCAAACCAGCACCGCCGTGGCCAGCGAACCATGCCATGAAGATGATCAGAAGGCTGCAGCACCTCTGCTGTGAGGACAGGCTGAGAGAGTTNGGCTGAGGGAATTGGGGCTTTTCAGCCTGGAGAAGAGAAGGCTTCCAGGAGACCTTATAGCAACCTTCCAGTATCTGAGGGGGGCTACAGGAAGGCTGGGGAGGGACTGTTCACAAGGTCTTGTAATGATAGGACGAGGGGGAATGGGTTCAAATTGGCAGAGGGGAGATTTAAATGGTATGTTAGGAGAAAGTTCTTCACAGTGAGGGTGGTGAGACACTGGCACAGGTTGCCCAGGGAGGTTGTGGAGCACAGAAGCACAGAATGTGATTTTGAATCACATTCTGTGCTTCTGTGCTCCACAACCTCCTTGGAGGTGTTCAAGGTACATGGGCACTGGTGAGGCCACACCTTGAATGCTGTGTTCAGTTTTGGGCCCTTTGCTCCAAGAAGGACACTGAGGAGCTGGAGTGGGACCAGAGAAGGGCAACAAAGTTGGGGAAGGGTCTGGAGAACAGGGCTGGGGAGGAACTGGGGTTCTGGGGGTCTCCTCACTGCTCTCTACACCTCCCTGAAAGGAGTGTGCAGTGAGGTGGCCCTGTGCTCAGGCAGGACACAAGCCCAGCAGCAGCTGCTCCTCATCTCATCTCATCACACACTTGACCCAGTTTATTTTTCACATCCTCTCCCGCAACAGAATCGTTGAGTCAAGGCCCCTGGAGCTCCTCTTTGCTCTTCCTACCCCAAGACAACTTTCATCTTAGCCACCACCAGCCAGCCACGGGTCTCAGTGACCAAGATGCAGTTGAAGAAGCCAAAGGCAGGGGAGCTGCCCCAGCTGCTGGCTGCCAACAGAAGGCGCAGCAGATTGCAGCCGAAGCCTCCTGACGGCAGCAGGCAGAAGCAGCTATTCTGTGCTCTGCTGCTGTGCCAAAACTTCCCCTCCCTCCTGTCCCTCACGGGGTTTCCCTTCAAATTCTTCCTCTTTCCTGGTAGAGCACATCACCACTTCCCAAAACACCCAGTGTAGAGACAGGAGGATCTCCCCTGGCTTCCCCAGCAGACTGGAGCTGCCTGGAAGCTCCTCTGAGGCTTCCTCACTCCCCCGACCCAGAGCATCCCACAGGGAAGCTGGGTAAGGGCTGCCAAAGAGGAACGTGGAGCAGAGGAGCCTCTTGACTCACAGTGTCATCACAAGAGGGACAGGGCACACAGCTGCTGCTTCTCCTGCCTTCTCCCACCCCCTTGTCCCTCAGCTACAGGGTGCCTCTGTGCTGCAGAAGAACCCAAGGCAGCACTGGAGGCATTAGAGCCTTTGTGCTCCCTTCACATGGGTACCACCAAGGCAGGAGCTCCCCTGGAGAGCTGTAGCTCAGGCCTTGCTGTGAGATTCCACACAGAATTATGGAATCTCAGACTGGTTTGGGTGGGAAGGGACCTTTCAAGCTCATCCAGCCCAGCCTGCAACCAGAGCAGGCTGCTCAGAGCCCAGAGGAACTGAGCTGCAGTGGAGCCAGGCATGGGGCAGCAACCACCTCTATTGAGCTGCAGTGGTGCCAGGCACGGGGCATCAACCACCTCTCTGGGCCAGACTCTCACCACCCTCAGTGTCAAACATTTCTCCCTCCTCTCCACTCTAAACTCCCTTTTTCAGTTCAAACCCTCACCCCTTGTTCTGTCCCCACAGGCCCTGCTCAGAAGCTTGTCCCCAGCTTCCTGCTCAGCTCCTTTAAGCACTGAAAGGCCACCAGGAGGTCTCCCTGGAGCCTTCTCTTCCCCAGGCTGAACAACCCCAACCTCTCTCAGCCTGGCCTCAGGGCAGAGAGCTTCCAGAGGCTTCCTGCAGCCAGGGTAGAGCATGAAGCAGTGACACTGGTGGCATCCTTGTGCCACCAGCCAGGACTGACACAAGCCTGCTCACCACTTCACAGCAGAGCCAGGGACGTGCCTACCTTTAGCATCCTCTCACACCCTGACAAGTAGCTGCTCTGCAGGAGTGATGGAAGCCACAGGCACTGCCTGCTCAACCCCACCAGTGCAGGACCTCCCCCTCCAGCATGGAGCTAACCAGGGGCAACCCCAACCCCCCAGCCCAGGAGTCACAGATGCCACAACCAGCCACAGGTGGGGTTCTGGCCCCATCACTTGGGTGAGTCTTGGAGGCTCTCTTTTTATTTTCCTAGTGCCAGTGATGTGTGCAAGAGCAGCAGGCTCTGGAACACAGCCCAGCCAGCTGCAGGTATCCATCACCCAGGTCACCACCAGTCACCACCAGTCCCCCCCAGCCCCAGGAGGGAACTGCCATCCAAGCAGAAGGAGAACATCTGCTGAGGGCTACAAAACCTCTTTGGTCCTTCAGCTTAAGGGCTCCCAGTTGCCTTTACTGTCAACAGAGCCAGAGCAGCAAGAGTAAGGAGGGGAAACGAGGTCCTGAGGCAGGAGGGAGGGGAGGAAGCAGAAAGCTGAGGAGCAGGCAGGAGGTTCAAACCACCATCAGCAGGGCAGGTTGGTGGGCAGCAATGCACCATCACCCATCAGGCTGGGGGGACAAGGATCTCCCGGCTCCAGCTGCAGCAGAAATCCCTCCTGACAGCACCTGTGAGGAGCTCTGCAGCACTTGCTGTGCTCCAGCTCTCCCCAAAAGATGCAGAACATCGCCTCTGCTGAGCAAGGTAAAGCAGGGGAGGGGGACAGAAATAAAGCCCAGGTCTAGGCAGGGCAAGTGCAGGCACAGAACCCCAGGCAGATGCAGTGTCTGGCATCTCTCAGCTCCAGTACTGCCCAGGAGCTTCATGGCTGTGTAGCTTACAGTAAGAGGTTTTCCTCTAGGCCAAGGCACTCTGTGGTGGCAGAGCACCATGAAAGGTCTCAGAGTCCATGTAAACCAGGTGTGCCCACACAGCTGCTCCTACCTTCAGTCTTTGGTCAGTGCTCACGGCAGCTCCCCCAGCCCAGGCACAGAAAGTGTGCAGGAACAGGGCACCAAGAGTGGTCCTTCCTCTGGGCACAGCAGAGCCCAGGGAGCTGGCACACAAGGTGTGCAGGAACAGGGCACCAAGAGTGGTTCTTCCTCTGGGCACAGCAGAGCCCAGGGAGCTGGCACACAAGGTGGGCAGGAACAGGGCACCAAGAGTGGTCCTTCCTCTGGGCACAGCAGAGCCCAGGGAGCTGGCACACAAGGTGGGCAGGAACAGGGCACCAAGAGTGGTCCTTCCTCTGGGCACAGCAGAGCCCAGGGAGCTGGCACACAAGGTGGGCAGGAACAGGGCACCAAGAGTGGTCCTTCCTCTGGGCACAGCAGAGCCCAGGGAGCTGGCACACAAGGTGTGCAGGAACAGGGCACCAAGAGTGATCCTTCCTCTGGGCACAGCAGGCAGCAGACCCCAAGGAGCTTGTGCCTCCTGCAGGATAAACAGCTTGGAGATGTTCCTCACTGGAGATGAATGCTGAGCATGGGCTGAGCCACAGGGTCCCAGCAGCTCAGCTCAGAGCAGGTTGACTCCATGCTTGAGCAGCTTCTGCTTGGCCTTGCTGGGCAGGCTGAAGGCACTGTCGTGGGGGTTGGGGACGCCCGAGTTGCGCAGTGGGGCACCCAGCTGCTGGAAGTAGGTTTCCTGGACGGGGTTCCTGCAGGCATAGATGGCAGTGGAGGCATTCCTGGCAGAGTAGGAGAGAAGGCAGTGGTCAGGATTCACAGCTCTGAGCAAGACCCACTCCAAGTCACCCTCTCGAGGGACTTTTAGGTCTCACTCAGCAGAGAAAAGCAACGAGGAGCTAAAACGAAAGGCTGAAGGAGAATGCAGGGAACCAGATCCTCTCTCAAGGGTCCTGGCATCCTGAAGTGTCTTATGTCACATCCCTGGGAACCTCCCTCCTCAGCAGCAAGGGAACTGCTGAGAAGCGTGGCCAGCAGGGCAAGGGAGGGGATTCTGCCCCTTTACTCTGCTCTCCTCAGACCCCACCTGCAGTACTGTGTGCAGTTCTGGAGCCCCCAACACAAGAAGGACATGGAACTGCTGGAGAGGGTCCAGAGGAGGGCCACAAAGATGCTCAGAGGGCTGCAGCAGCTCTGCTATGAGGACAGGCACAGAGAGTTGGGGCTCTGCAGCCTGGAGAAGAGAAGGCTTCCAGGAGACCTTATAGTAACCTTCCAGTATCTGAAGGGGCCTACAGGAGGGCTGGGGAGGAACTGCTCACAAGGTCTTGTAATGACAGGACGAGGGGGAATGGGTTCAAATTGGCAGAGGGGAGATTGAAACTGGATGTTAGGAGGAAGTTCTTCACAGTGAGGGTGGTGAGACACTGGAACAGGTTGCCCAGGGAGGTGTTCAAGGCCAGGCTGGATGAGGTCTTGAGCATCCTGATCTAGTGGGAGGTGTCCCTGACTATGGCACAGGGGGATTGGAACTGGCTGAGCTTTGAGGTCTCTTCCAACCTAAACCATTCTATGATTCTATGAACTGCTTTTGCTGCTAGCCCAGCCCAGCACACCAAGAGCTGGGAGTTCAACACTCCAGCAACCCTTCCCAGGGGCTGGACTAGAGGAACCCTAACATTCTGTGATTCCTGGAGGAACCCATCTCATTCTGCAAGCCCCAGCACCCCTTCAGAGGCTGTGTAGTTGTGGTGAAGATCAATGTTCCACCTGAGCATGACAACAACCTCCTCTGGCATGAGGGTGCTGGAGGCCTGGAGCAGGCTGCCCAGAGAGGTTGTGGAGTCTCCTTCTCTGCAGAGCTTCCAAACCCACCTGGGCATTGTGATGCTGAGCAAGCTGCTGTGGGTGCCCCTGCTTGAGCAGGAGGGGGTTGGACTGGCTGATGTCCTGAGGTCCCTTCTAAGCTCCCCAGGCTGGGATTTGCTGACACTGCAAGCACAAGAGCTCAGCTCCCTGACTAGAAGGCAGCGATGCAGAGGACTCTGCTCCTCCTTGCTGGAGGAAAGCAGTGAGTGCTATGTTTGCTGACACCCTTGTGTGACAGCTCTCCTCACAAGAAATCACTTTTAGTCATCCTGTTACTCAATCTGATTCACACAGGGAGTTGCTTTTTTTTTTTTGGGGGGGGGAGGCTGAGGAATCCGCCGGCTTGGCCGGGCTGGGATGAAAGGAGCTGGAGAAAGCTGATGCTAAAAACAAGGAGTCCTCCAGCACTGGAGTGATTCACATTCCCTTGGCAAGCTGTGGCAGAGGAGTGAAACTCTCTTAATTCCCAGCACCATCTTTATTTCAACAGGGTTTGGAGGTGGCACAGGCAGGTGGAATTTCACAGCCGGGAGGTTTCCCCACTCCCACCCCAGCCCAAAGCTCAGCTGCAGCAGCAGGGGAGGGCTGTGGAACAGCTCCACCACCCCTGGCTGCCTTGGAAGGGGCTCTGGCTGAGATAAGACCATCACAATGAGCTTGCCACACACACATCACATCGTGTTTCCAGCCCAACAAACCCTGCAAGAAAAACAAAATCCAGGCTGCCAATTTTGGGTGCCTCTGGCTGGCAGCCGAGACACAAATTTATTAGGAACAGCTAAATTTAAAGCTGCCTCTCAGAGCCTCGTGGTGCCAGGCTCTGGCAACGCTCTCTAGGGTTGGATCTTCACCCACACAGCCCTGGCGTGGCTCTGCTGGACCTTCTGAGGAGCAGCTGAGAACTTGATGTGGCCCTGGACTAAGCCTGATCTAGTTGGAGGTGTCCCCTGCTCGCTGCAGGGGGGAGGACAAGATGACCTGTGAGGCTTCCTCCCAAGCTGATGCAATTTGTGAATGTGTGAAGTGGAGGTGTCCAGCCTGGAGAAGAGGAGGCTGAGGCGGGGAGACCTCATTGCTCTCTACAGCTCCCTGAAAGGAGGCTGGAGCCAGGTGGGGTTGGGCTCTTCTCTCTAGGAGCAAGCGATAGGATGAGATGAAACGGCCACAGGTTGCCCCAGGGGAGGTTTAGGTTGGACATGAGGAATAATTTCTTGCCCAAAAGGGTTATCAAGGCCTGGCCCAGGCTGCCCAGGGCAGTGGCGGAGTCCCCACCCCTGCAGAGGTCTCAAAGCTGTGGAGATGTGGTGCTGGGGGCCAGGGTTTGGTGGTGCCCTGGCAGTGCTGAGCTAAGGGCTGGACTCAATGACCTGAAAGGTCTCTTCCAGCCAAAACGACTCCATGATTCTCTGATTTTGCCAGCCCATGGTTCAGCTCCCTCTCCTGGCTGCCATCCTGGCATCTCAACACCCAGGCATAAGGTTAAGGAGCCCACAGCTGAAGAGCAAGAACCAGGCAGTGTGGGGACCCCACACTGTGAGCAAGTGACACCAGCATGAGTGCAACATCTGCCAAGCCTCAGCCAGCCCTAGAAACAGAGCCCCTCAGGGTGCCACACAGCACCCTGTGCCTGCCAGAGGAGGGAGTCAGAAGCTCAGCTCACCTGATGATCACCTCAGAGGCAGTGGGGAGCTGGCTGAAGTCAGAGTGGATCAGTGTGGTGGCTCTCAGGAAGTGTCGCTCCAGGGGCCCAGCTGTGTGGGGCAGGTTGGCTGCAGAAGAGGGGGAAAAGAGCTGGTAAGAGGAGCATGTCCCCAGTCACGGAGCAGGAAAAGGTTGTGGAGCTCTCACAGAGCCTGGAGAGCTGCAGAGTAGGAGGCTGGGGACAGAGTGGCTGGAAAGCAGCCAGGCAGAGAAGGACCTGGGGGTGCTGGGTGACTGAACGTGAGCCAGCAGTGTGCCCAGGTGGCCCAGAAGGCCAATAGCATCCTGGCCTGGATCAGGAATAGTGTGGCCAGCAGAAGCAGGGAGGTCATTTTGCCCCTGCACTCTGCACTGGTTAAGCCACACCTTGAGTCCTGTGTCCAGTTCTGGGCCCCTCACTTTAAGAAAAGATGTTGAGGTGCTTGAAGGTATCCAGAGAAAGGCACCAAGGCTGGGGAGGGAGCTGGAGCACAGTCCTGGGAGGAGAGGCTGAGCACCAGTGGCAGCTGCTCCATCTCCCAGGCACCTCTGGTCTCATCCAAAGCAACTAACAGGCCTCCAGCAGATGAAGAACCCACAAAACACCAAGCTTGCTCAACAGGCTCCTTACAGCCAGGCTGTTTTGGAAGAGTTATGGTAAGCAATGATCCTGAGAAGGCTGAAGCATGCCAAGAGGTCACCACAAACCCTTTTCTCTTCTCCCAGATAGCTCCTCCTGCTCAGGATGAGGGCTTACCTGTGAGCACGTTCTGCACACAGTCATAGTGGGTGAAGCTGTAGGTTGCCTTGGCTGAGGAGGAGGAGGAGGAATCTTTGGGTAGAGTCTCCCTCAGATGAACCTCGAGGCCGTTCAGAGAAGCCAGGCTGCTGTGGTACTGCAGGGAGGGCAAAGGGAAAAGTGTCAGAGCATAGAATCAGAGAATGGGTTAGGTTGGAAGAGACCTCAAAGCTCAGCCAGTTCCAACCTCCCTGTGCCATAGGCAGGGACACCTCCCACTAGATCAGGTTGCTCAAGGCCTCATCCAGCCTGGCCTAGAACACCTCCAGGGAGGTTGTGGAGCACAGAAGCTCAGAACCCAGCTTGGCACACCTGGGCTGCATTTAATTGCCTCCAGTGCTTCCTCTCAGCTCACCAGTAACTCCCTAAAAGGGCACTCAGCCTCTTTGCCCACTTGCTGGCCAGCTGCAGGCACTGGGTTGCCCAGGGAGGTGGTTGGGGCCCCATCCCTGGAGGTGTTTGCAGCCAGGCTGGATGAGGCTGTGGCCAGCCTGATGTAGGGTAGAGTGTCCCTGCCCATGGCAGAGGGGTTGGAAGAGGCTGTGGCTAGCCTGATCTTGGGTAGGGTGTCCCTGCCCATGGCAGAGGGCTTGGAACTGACTGATCCTTGTGGTCCCTTCCAACCCTGACTGGTTCTATGAGACCAGAAGGACAAGAAGAAAAGCCAAGGAATCAGCCTCACAAGCCCAGCATGGAGCAATGGATCCACACAACAGCTGCTGAGATGAAGGCCAAGCTGCTTTCCCCTCTGGACTGCTGAGGAGAACAGCTGCTGAGGCTCAGAGGCAGCAGCCAGGGCTCAGGGATGATTAATTCCATAATCCTGCAGCCTGCCTGCCCACTCTCCTCCACCATGGAGAGGGATCAAGCCTCCATTCAGCAAGACCTGGCCTACCCTTGACCTCCCCCTGGCCATCCAACAGCTCTTCCTTTCTGTGCAGGGAAGGGATGAGCCCTGAAGAGGGGCAGGGAGGGAGTCCCTGAGCCTCCAAAGCCTCCTGCTCTGCAGGGAAAAACCCTGCAGGGTGACTGTGACTTTTCAGTATCTGAAAGGGGCCTACAAAAAGCTGGGGAGGGACTTTTTAGGTAGTGATTGGACTGGGGGGAATGGAACAAAGCTGGAAATGAGGAGATTCAGACTGGATGTTATGAAGAAGTTCAACATGAGGGTGGTAGGAGCCCAGAAGGGTTGCCCAGGGAGGTGGTGGAAGCCTCATCTCTGGAGGTGTTTAAGGCCAGGCTGGATGAGGCTGTGGGCAGCCTGATCTAGTGTGAGGTGTCCCTGGGCATGGCAGGGTGAGGTTGGAACTGGCTGATCCTTCTGGTCCCTTCCAACTCTGATTCTATGATTCTGTGACTGGAAACTGTCCTGGCAAGGGCTGGTGGCTGCTGCCTGCTGCTGTCTGCTGCTCCCAGCTGCACCAGCAGCATATTTTACCCTTCTTTGGTGTCATTCAGGGGCCTCAAAGCACTCGGCAGACATTAGTTAAGAGCTGAGCTCTGACATCCCTGAGAGCTGAGGGGCATTTCCTGCAGACAAACAATGCAGCAGACAAGCTGAGGTTAGGTCTCCAAAGCACAGCAGCAGGGCTTAGCTCCACCTCCTCCAGCAGTCCTCCTCCTCCTCCTGGGATGATGGAACATGCAGAGCATCTCATGAAGAGCATCTCATGAAATCCAGGGAAGGAAAGAGTAGGCTCCTGCACCTGGGGAGGAAGAGCTCTCTGCACCAGTACAGGTAAGGGGGGGACTTGCTGGAAAGGAGCTCCCCAGAGAGGGACCTGGGACTGCTGGGGGACAACTCCACTCTGGTGAGACCCCAGCTGGAGTACTGCATCCAGCCCTGGAGCCCCTGTTACAAGAAGGGTATGGATATGCTGGAAGGTGTCCAGAGAAGGGCCAGGAGGATGATCAGAGGGCTGCAGCTGCTCTGCTGTGGAGACAGACTGAGAAAGTTGGGGCTGTCAGAATCATAGAATGGTTTAGGTTGGAAGGGTTCTGAAAGCTCAGCCAGCTCCAACCTCCTGCCATAGGCAAGGACACCTCTCACTAGAACAGGTTGCCCAAGGCCTCATCCAACCTGGCCTTGAACATGTCTAGTCTGGAGAGGAGAAGGCCCCAAAGTGACCTTATTGTGACCTTTCAATATCTGAAGGGGGCTACAGGAAAGCTGGGGAGGGACATTTTAGGCTGTCAAGTAGTGATAGGACTGGGGGGTAATGGAACAAAGCTGGAAATGGGGAGATTCAGACTGGATCTGTCAAGTAGTAATAGGACTCCTGCCTATGGTGGAGGGATGGAACTGGATGATCTTTGAGGTCTCTTCCAACCTAAAACACTCTGTGATTCTATGACTGGGGGGAATGGAACAAAGCTAGAAATGGGGAGATTCAGACTGGATGTTAGGAAGAAGTTCTTCAGGATGAGGGTGATGAGAGCCTGCAAGGGGTTGCCCAGGGAGGTGGTGGAAGCCTCATCCCTGGAGGTGTTTAAGGCCAGGCTGGATGTGGCTCTGAGCAACCTGATCTAGAGTGAGGTGTCCCTGCCCATTGCAGGGGGTTGGAGCTAGATCACCCTTGAGGTCCTTTCCCAGCCCTGACAATTCTAAGTTGCCCATGAGGCAGCAATGTGCCCTCGTGGCCAAGAGGGCAAATGGCCTCTTGGGGTGCATGAAGAAGAGTGTGGCCAGCAGGGTTAAGGGAGCTTCTCCTCCCCCCTCTACTCTGCCCTGCTGAGGTCCTATGTGGAGTCCTGGGTCCAGTTTTGGGCTCCCCAGTTGGAGAGAGGCAGGATGACCTTCAGCTTTGGGGAGCATCAGTTCCTACCTGCCTGCACCCCCTCCTCTTCCCACAAGCAGAGGAGGTGTGGTGGAGGTGTGCAGCTGTTTGAAACGAGCAGAAAGGAGGCAGGGCAACATGACACATCCACTGTGAGAGGCCAGGGCTGCAGTTTCATGGTCTCTGAGCCAGGAGAGGTTTAGGTTGGCCCTGAGGACCAATTTCTACTCCAGGCTGCCCAGGGCAGTGGTGGAGTCTCCATCTCTGGAGGGAATTCAGCACTGTGTAGATCTGGTGCTGAGGTCTATGGTTCAGTGGTGACCTGGCAGTGCTGGGCTGATGGTTGGACTTCAGGATCTTAAAGGTCTCTTCCAACCTAAACAACTCCATGATTCTGCAGCAGTCCTGCCATCTCCAGTGGAGGTGGCTCATGGTGGGGGGGTGTGAGAGTCACTGCCTCCAAGTCCCAGAGCTCAGAAGTAGGAGTAACCTTGAGGCTGTGCTGGGAGCCAGCATTACTCTGAGCCTCCTTCCACCTTCCAGCCTGACAGTTAGAGAAATTAGGTTGTTGCCATGGTAACTGGCACATCAACCAGGCCTCTGCAGCTTTGACTCAGCTGCTGGGGAGGGGAGGCAGAGGCCAGGCAGCAGCTCTGCAGGTTGCTGTTTCACCCAGGCCTGGCACCTCCTTCCCTGCAGCTCCCTGAGCTGCCCTGGCACTGCCCAAAACCTCTGCACAGAGGAGTCACTTGGGGTTGCTCTGGCACAGTACCTATTGGGCTGCCTAAAGGGAAGTTTCTGCTCCAGCCTGTGGAGAGCAGAGCCAGGAGTTGCAGAGAGCAAGAATTCCAGAAGGAAGGGGCTTTGGAGACTCACAGGGCTGTCTCCTTTCCTTCAAGGGATGAAGAGAGCAAGAATTCCAGAGGGAGAGGGCTTTGGAGACTCACAGGGCTGTCTCCTTTCTTTCAAGGGATGCAGAGAGCAAGAATTCCAGAGGGAGAGGGCTCTGGAGACGCACATTGCTGTCTCCTTTCCTTCAAGGGATGCAGAGAGCAAGAACTCCAGAAGGGAACCTCTTTGGGTCTCACAGGGATGCCTCCTTTCCTCGGTGGAAAGGGAACACGGTGAGGACTCAGTGCCAGACATGTCTCCCTGGTGCTTTTCCAGAGGGAGAAGCTGTGAGGTGCCAAGTGGAGGTTAACCAGAAGCAGCCTGCCTCTCCCAGTGCTGCTGGGGGTTCCCCACGGATCTCAAGCCCAGCAGAGGTCCTCGGCAGCCCGTGGGGCCGTCTGACAGTGCCACCTACGTGCTGTGCTCAGGTGCTGGCACTGAGAGACACCACCAGGCAGCAGGAGTCTGCCGTGAGACAAACGCTGTCACCTCTCCCTGCTGCCTGGCAGCCACCTCCCACGCAGCTCTGCCTGTGGTGAGGAACCCCAAGCCAGAGAGCTTTGTCTTGCAGAGCACAGAGCAGGTGGGGAGAGAGATGGGAGGCACCACCTGAACGGCCAGCAGAGTGCTGAGGTGGCCCTGATCAGCAGCAGTGTGGCCAGCAAGGGCAGGGCCCACTGGTTGTGCCCCCTGTGCTCAGCACTGGAGAGGTCACACCTTGAGTACTGGGATCAGTTTTGGGCTCCTCGCTCCAAGAGGGACACTGAGGGGCTGGAGCAGGTCCAGAGAAGGGCAACAAAGCTGGGGAAGGGTCTGGAGAACAGGGCTGGGGAGGAGCAGCTGAGGGACCTGGGGGTGTTTAACCTGGAGAAGAGGAGGCTGAGGGCAGACCTCATTGCTCTCTACAGCTCCCAGTAAGGAGATCAGAGCCAGGTGGGGCTGGTCTCTTCTCACCTAGTGTTAGCTGACAGGAGGAGAGGAAATGACCTGAAATTGGGCTGAGAGGAGACCTCATTGCTTTCTACAGCTCCCTGAAAGATCAGAGCCAGGTGGGTTTGGTTTCTTCTCACCTAGTGTTAGGTGACAGAAGCAGAAGAAATGGCCTGAAATTGTGCCAGGGGAGGATTAGGTTAGAGATGAGGAAAAATTTCTTTGCTGCAAGAGTGGTCAGGGATTGGAAAAGGCTGCCCAGGGAGGTGGTGGAGTCCCCAGTCCTGGAGGTGTTCAAGAATGTGTGGCCTTGGCACTTGGGGCCATGGTTTGCTGGCCATGGTGGTTGGACTTGATCTTAGAGGTGTTTTCCTCAGCTGTCACCCCTGTCCCCACCACCAGGCAAGCAGCTGTAAGTGTTATCTGCAGAGCTTCCCCACTTACCACATCCTCAACACAGCTCTGGTCCTCCTGGAGGTGCTCTTCAGCCAGGAGGGAGAGCACAAGCCCCTTAATGCAGTGAACATAGAGGCTCATCTTAAACACTTGGCATGGTCTGCCTGGCTCCACACCAGCCTGGGCTCCCAGACTGCCCTCCTGAGGTGACCAATCTCTCTCCCTGCTGCTGGCACAGCCTGTGCTCTCTGCTGGGCCACCAGGCAGGCTCTCCTGAACCTCAGCAGCTGGCAGCTGACTCCTCTGCAGCTCTGGCTGCCCAGCAGTGGCTGGACAGTCCAAACCCTGCACGTTGCCACCAGATGCACCATTCCTTTCTCCAGGGACACCGTTTTGGCTCAGAGTCCCTTGCTCATCTTGCTGACTTGTCCTCCTTTTGCTCAGCTCTTGGGCAGGAGAGCCAAGAGCTGGGCTGCCACTGTCTGGAGAGCTGTGGACACCAAGAGCTGGGCTGCCACTGTCTGGAGAGCTGTGGACACCAAGAGCTGGGCTGCCACTGTCTGG
>VWZI01004909.1:15635-42322 GCA_013396835.1 Psilopogon haemacephalus
TGGCGGGAGCGTTGTGGACCCCAAGAGCTGGGCTGCCACTGTCTGGAGAGCTGTGGACACCAAGAGCTGGGCTGCCAGTGGCTGGAGAGCTGTGGACATCACATTGCTCAGAGTCCACAAGGAGTTGTCTCAATCTCTGACTCTTCTGCTCCTGGGCATAAGGGTTTGGAAAGGCAAAGCCTGCCAGATATGGGCCTGCAGCTTGAGCATATTCAGCAGCATGGAGTATGGAAGGGTTTGGCAGCTGCTCCGTGCCTGGCAAGGATGAATTTCCACCAAGCTCTGAGTTTTTGCTGCCTGGGCTGGTCAGTTTTGCAGCTGGAGAAGTCTTTGTGCTGGTTCCTACATTGGGGAAGCCCTTCAAAGGGCTGCTTGATGGCACAGCATCTTCTGGTGCAGCTGGGCTTGATGCTTGCTCAGGGGACTCCTGCACAGAGATGTTATTCAGGTCTCCTGCTGCTTCTGAAACCTCCAGAGCATTCTTCTCTCCTCCAGGGCTTGCTGGAGACATGGATGACCTAGTGGGAGATGACAAGTTGATTAAACTGAGCAGAGGTGCTTGAAGTCAGCACACAGCTTGTGACACCATCACCTCCTGGCAGCGTTCAACAGTTGACCTATGAAGAACATCCACCCCTGGAAAGAGTGGGCTAAGGTCAACCTGAGGTGCCAAGTGTGGACCTCCCCCTGCAGGCTCCTGGGAGTGTCACTCCTTTCCTTGCAAAGCATAAAGGCAGCAGCTGTGAGCTGAGAAACAACAGAACATCACAACTGGACTTGAAGAAACGTGGACAACCACGTCCATGTCTCAACACAGAGACAACCTGGGAGACCTCAGGGAGCTTGAGGAGCCAGGAGAGAGTCTGAGTGTCAGAGAAAATGGTAACAGAGGAGCCAGTGCCTCATGTGCTGAGGGAGGCCTACAGGAAGGCTGGGGAGGGACAATTGACAAAGTCTGGTAATGACAGGATGAGGAGGAATAGGTTTAAACTGGCAGAGGGGAGATTGAAACTGGATGTTAGGGAGAAGTTCTTTGCAGTGAGGGTGGTGAGACACTGGCACAGGTTGCCCAGGGAGGTTGTGAATGCTCCCTGCCTGGAGGTGTTCAAGACCAGGTTGGATGTGGCCTTTAGTGACCTGCCCTAGAGGAGGTGTCCCTGCCTATGGTGGGGGGTTGGAACTGGATGAGCTTTGAGGTCATTTCCAACCAGGGGAGGGACTTTTTAGGCTCTCAGGTAGTGACAGGACTAGGGGGAATGGAGCAAAGCTGGAGGTGGGGAGATTCATACTGGATGTGAGGAGGAAGTTGTTGAGCATGAGTGGTGAGAGCCTGAAATGGGTTGCCCAGGGAGGTGGTTGGGGCCACATCCCTGGAGGTGTTTGCAGCCAGGCTGGATGAGGCTGTGGGCAGCCTGACCTTGGGTAGGGTGTCCCTGTCCTTGGCAGGGGGGTTGGAACTAGATGATCCTTGTGGTTCCTTCCAACCCTGACCAATTCTATGATTCTAAACCATTCTATGATTCTATGCCAGATCCTCTGCTGTAAGAGGGGAGGAGGTGTTCAAGGAATGTGTGGCCATGGCCCCTGGGGACGTGGTTTGATGGCCATGGTGGTGCTGGGCTAACGGTTGGACACAATGATCTTAGAGGGCTTTTCCAACCCAAATGATTCTGGGATTCTCTGATTCCAAGAGCCTCACTGTGCCTCAGAGTGATCTCCCACCTTGTCATCCACTCCACTGGGAAGTCTCTGAGTGCTGAAGCTTCCTCTGCTGTCAGGAACACGGGGATGATGCAGACACCCTGCGGCCACGGAGAACCTGCAAGAGCAACGGAGCTCTGAGGGGGGACATCGACCTGCCTTGGCATGGAGAGCAGAAACCAGGCTCCTCCATCAGCCCAAAGCCTTCTGCAGGAGAAGGCATGCCATCATGCTGGGTCTCCCACATCTCCTAGCCTTCATTTGCCCACCCTCCTCACACAGTTAGGTATTCCCTGGGTGCTGGCAGAGCCTCTATCGACTGCTGCTGCGGAGTGCCGGCTGAAGGTCTGGAGCTGCAAGCATCAACCATCTGCTTCCAGGGCTCCAAGCAGGCACACAGGGGAACTGGGATTCACGTTGGGAGTCTGCACAGCCAACAATGAAACCCAAAAGAGCAATTTCCTTTGCTCAGCCAAAACAAGGAGCTGGTTCTGATCACACAACACCCACTGGCACATGCTGCCTAGCGCCGGCAGCACCCTGGGGGCTGCGTCTCCTGCACCCAGCCACAGCTTTGATGTGAACCCCACAGGCCCAGCTCATGCTCTCTGGCTGTGGAGAACTTAGCCCCAGAAGGCTGTCCACGTGCTGCTGCTGCTGCTGTGCACCTGGCAACCAGGGCTCTGAAGCTGGATGCTCACCAGGCTCCTGCTGCTCCTCAGCTCCAGGCTCGCTCTACAAGAAAAGCCAAGACTCAGCTCTGGGCGGTGACTCAACACTTGCCACCAGGACATCTCCTCCAGCCTTCCAGCAGAGCCCAGACCATCCCCCTCAGCAAATGGCTGGCACTGCTTTACCATGGTGGGCACTGAGGTGCTCCTCAGGGAGCCCCCAAAGCCAAGAGGACTTTCCCAAGAAGCAAAACACATCCAAAAACCAAGGACAGACACCACAGTTTGCCATCACTGCCCATCCAGGGGACACCAGAGGAAGGGCAGAAGCCTTCTTCAGATGCAGACCTTGGCAGTTCTTGTGTACAAGATCTTGAACCATGTCAATATTTAGTACTGGCAGGGCTGCACCAGCAACAGAACTCCATCACTTTGTCACTTTCAGGTGTCTGTTTTGTATGTTTAACACTAAAAGCTTAAACCTGGGTTTGTTACAAAACAAACCTCAGCAAAACATCACAGAGATGTGGAACACAGGAACTTAAAAGACCTAAAACCCCCCTCTAAATTCCCTGTGCAGAGGTTTTGAAACCTCCCTCAGCCCTAACAATCCAAAGCTTTTAGCATCAGCACCAAGATTTGTCCTTCCCAGTGGTGGCACGTGGAGGATCTACGTGACAAGAGCCTCCACACCATGTCCTTAGAGCTGGGTATCTGCCTGCAGGGAATGAGTTTGGACACCTACCTGGCCTGGAGACTCATCTCCTTGAAGAAGAACTTTAGCAGTGAGAGAAGGTGGCAGCTGGGTGCTCACAATCCTAGGAGGACAAAGCAAAGTCATCCATGAGCAGAGTCATCTCCTGAAGCTCAGCCACAAGTTCAACAGCAGTGAAGCTCACACCAGGCTGTCACTTGGACTCTGAGCAAAATCAGAGCCCAAACTACCAGGCATGGGGCATCAACCACCAGGCAACCTGGTGGGCAACCTGGGCCAGGCTCTCATCACCCTCAGTGCCAAACATTTCTTCCTTCTCTCCACCCGGAATCTCCCTCTTTTGGTTCAAACCATCACCCCTTGTCCTGTCCCCACAGGCCCTGCTCAAAAGTCTGCCCCCAGCTTTCTGCTCAGCTCTTTCAAGCACTGAAAGGCTACCAGAAGGTCTCCTTGGAGCCTTCTCTTCTCCAGGCTGAACAATCTCAACTCTCTCAGCCTGGCCTCACAGCAGAGGCCTTCCACCCTCACAGCATTTTGGTGACCTCTTGGCCAAAACCAGAGCTGCAGGAGATGTGCTCTGTATTTGCCAGAGGAGCACACAACATCCACACATCTTCCTTCTTCTCCATGCCTTCCACCCAAGAAGCCTAAGCAGCTCAGTCTCCACGTCCTGCTGACCATCATAAATAGAATCATAGAATGGTTTAGGTTGGAAGAGACCTCAAAGATCATCCTGTTCCAACCCCATTGTGCCATAGTCAGGGACACCTCCCACTAGATCAGGATGCTCAAGACCTCATCCAGCCTGGCCTTCAACACCTCCAGGGAGGGTGTGGAGCACAGAAGCACAGAATGTTATCCTAGATCACATTTTGTGCTTCTGTGCTCCACAACCTCCCTGGGCAACCTGTGCTGGTGTCTCACCACCCTCACTGCAAAGAACTTCCTCCTAACATTCAGTTCCAATCTCCCCTCTGCCAGTTAAAACCCATTCCCCCTCATCTTGTCATTACAAGACTTTGTGAATAGTCCCTCCCCAGCCCTCCTGGAGATTACCACTGAAGCCCAAACCTTGAATTCTTTTGTGCTGATAAACAGCCAGAAGCATTCACCCCCTGTCAGATCCACCAGCAGACAGGGATCAGCTGCCTGCTGCAGCTAACCAACATCAGGCTCCCAGTGCCCTGCTCTGGTTGCACCCCAGGATCACAGCCCTGGGCAGGGGCAGACTGAAGGGCTGGGTTAAGCCTTTGGACACCCCCACCCCTGGTTTTACTCACAGGCCTCTGTAGAGAATGCAGCCTGCCAAGACATGGGGAGAACGTTGGCAGGTCTGAAGGATGAGAGCTGCTTTCAGTAGAAGCAGAGGGTCCACCTGGGTGGGGAGAACCACAAGAAGTTAGGCCAGAACAGCCTGGGAAATCACAGAATCATAGAATGGGTTAGGTTGGAGGGGACCTCAAAGCTCAGCCAGTTCCAGCCCCTCTGTGCCACAGGCAGGGACGCCTCTCACTAGAGCAGGTTGCTCAAGGCCTCATCTAACCTGGCCTTGAACACCTCCAGGGAGGTTGTGGAGCACAGAAGCATAGAATGTGCACATTCTATGCTTCTGTGCTCCACAACCTCCCTGGGCAGCCTGTGCCAGTGTCTCAGCACTCTCACTGCAAACAACTTCCTCCTAACATCCAGTTTAAATCTCTCCTCTGCCAGTTTAAATCCATTCTCCTGTCATTTAAATCCATTCTCGTCCTGTCATTACAAGACCTTGTGAATAGTCCCTCCCCAGCCCTCCTGTAGCCTCCTTCAGATAGTGGAAGGCCACTCCAAGGTCTCCTGGAAGCCTTCTCTTCTCCAGGCTGCAGAGCCCCAACTCTCTCAGCCTGTCCTCATAGCAGCAAAAGCTGCAAAACCAGCTGAAAGCAGCCAAAAAAACCATAAACCCATTGGCACTAAGGTGTCTCCAGAGGCAGGGACTGCAGAGGAGCTGCTTTCTACCTTGGTTTTGTCCAGATTGCAGAGGGAATTGAAGATCCTGTGGAGGTCGTTGGTGTTTCTTTGGATGTGTCCAATGTAGCTGTCCCACCTCTTGCTCAGGGCCTCCTGAGAAGATACCTGAGGACAACAAAAACCAACGTGGATGTCCTTGCACAGGACTTAGCACATCCAGGGGGTTAGATACAACCAGGGTGGGGCAGTTCCTGTAAGGGACAAAGCTTGTGGGAGAGGGAGGAAGTTGGAAAAGCTTCCCCACGGGAACAGAATCACCTCCCAGGGGAAGTGATGGACTCCCCTACACTGGGCAGCTGGCAGGGTGCTGAGCCAGCTCATTTCAACTGCACCATCACAGAATCAGTCAGGGTTGGAAGGGAACACAAGGATCAGCCAGGTCCAACCCCCCTGCCATGCCCAGGGACAACCTACCCTAGATCAGGCTGCCCACAGCCTCTGCCAGCCTGGCTGCAAACACCTCCAGGGATGTGGCCCCAGCCACCACTCTGGGTAACCCATTCCAGGCTCTCACCACTCTCATGCTCAACAACTTCCTCCTCACATCCATTCTGAATCTCCCCACCTCCAGCTTTGCTCCATTCCCCCTGGTCCTGTCACTACCTGATAGCCTATAAAGTCCCTCCCCAGCTTTCTTGTAGGCTCCCTTCAGATCCTGGAAGGCCACAAGAAGGTCACCTCTGAGCCTCCTCTTCTCCAGACTGCATAGCCCCAACTCTTTCAGTTTGTCTTCACAGCAGAGGTGCTGCAGCCCTCTGAGCATCCTTGTGGCCCTTCTCTGGACACACTCCAGCATGTCCACATCCCTCTTGTAATAGGGGAAAGGTGGGACCAGATGATCCTTGGGATGCCTTCCAACCTGGCATTCTGGGCCTCAGTGATGTTGAGAGGAAACTGCTTTAAGTTGAACGCCTCAGAAAGCTTTGAGGAGACCTTGGAATGGCCTTCCAGGATCTGAAAGGGGCCTACAGGAAGGCTGGGGAGGAACTATTCACAAGCTCTTGTAATGACAGGACGAGGAGCAATGGGTTTAAACTGGCAGAGGGGAGATGGAAACTGGATGTTAGGAGGAAGTTGTTTGCAGTGAGGGTGGTGAGACACTGGCACAGGTTGCCCAGGGAGGGTGTGGAGGACAGAAGCACAGAATGTGATCCAAGATCACATTCTGTGCTTCTGTCCTCCACACCATCCCTGGAGGTATTCAGGGCCAGGTTGGATGAGGCCTTGAGCGACCTGTTCTAGTGGGAGGTGTCCCTGCCTGTGGCACAGAGGGGCTGGAACTGGCTGAGCTTTGAGGTCCCTTCCAACCTAAACCATTCTGTGATTCTATGATTTAGCAGCCAGACTCCACCCCTTGGCTGCAAGAGGAGGCTGAGGCCCTGGTGGGACTGCTCCAGGTCTCAGTCCTTTGATGTGGGAGCTTGCTCTGACCCTTGCTAGCAGGAAGACAACCTGAGGGAACAAGCAGGGAACGTGTGCCTGGGCAGAGCTTGGCCAGCATGGGAAGTGCTTGAGATCTCCTCTTGGGCAGGGCCACCAAGGCTGCTGGTCTTTAATTACCAGGTAGGCATGGTGCACAGGTCCATTGTAGAAGGTGAAGAGGCTGATCAACTGCTCCAGGAACCGTCTGCAGCTGACATCAGGGAGCTCAACAGCACAGCCCAGAACCTTCAACACAGAATGGAAGGATCCTCAGTGACAAAACCCAGGCACAGTAGCTGAGAACAGCTCTTATCGTTTCCAGAGGTGTGTGAGCAGCTCTGTGCCACTCAAACACCTCCCAGATCCAGAAGGAAGATTAAAAGGGAATTCAAAACACCCACAGGAGAGCCCTGGCACAGACAGGCTCAATAAACATCAGAAATCACAGATCACAGAATGAACTGGGTTGGAAAAGACCCTCAAAGGTCATCTTGTCCAACCCCCCTGCAGCCAGACATTTGCAGCTCGAGCAGGATGCTCAGAGCCTCATCAAGTTTGACTTTGAATATCTCCAGGGATGGGGCCTCAACCACCTCTCTGGGCAACCTGTGCTGGCAACAGACTTCTGAGCAGGGCCTGTGGTGACAGGACAAGAGGTGATGGTTTGGACTAAAAGAGGGAGATTCACAGTGGAGAGAACTGTTTGACACTGAGGGTGGTGAGAGCCTAGCTCTGATTGCCCAGAGAGGTGGCTGATGCCTCCACCCCTGGCACCACTCCAGGTCAGGTTGTTTGGAGCTCTGAGCAACCTGTTCTAGATGCAGATGCATCTGCTGGGTGCAGAAGGGTTGGACTGGATGAGCCTGAAAGGTCTCTTCCCACCCAAACCACTTTGTGGTTCTGCCATTCTACAGCAGGTTGGGTGTCGACACACAAGAGGCACATGAAGGTTTCCACAGAACAGCTGAAGTGACCACCACAAGGGGTTGCAAGGCTGTGGAAAGCAACACTGATGCTACCTTGCCATCAGGAGTTGTGCATTGCAAGGTCCCACCCCAGCTCTGCCCAGGTGGCAGGTGTGCAGCCCATGCCCTGGAGAAAACCAAGCCCTCTCTGTCTGCCACTGCTGTTCAGACTCTGCTTTCACTCTGTGACCATCTCCAGACCTCAGGGGACTCACCCACAGGTAGTCTCCATCCACCACAACAGCAAACTTGAGCTTCCTCAGGCGAATGAGGCTGGGAGGAGCTCCTGAGATCTCAGTCATGCAGCGCACCACGCCGGCCATCTGCCCACAGAGCAGCTCCTGGTGGTCAGGAAGGGTCTGTTCAGGAAGGCAGGGAAGAAAGACTTCAATTCCCTCCTCTTGGAAGGACTTGGGAAACAATAAAAAAAACCCCATCACTACTGCTTTTGGTTGGACTCGATGATCTTGGAGGTGTCTACCAACCAACACAATTCTGTGATTCAGGTATAAGTAAAAATTACTCTGAAGTTCAGTTCTACATCAAATCTGAGAACCACAGAATTCCATGGGAATGGGAAGGGAGCATGCCTCAGCTTCCACCCATTGGCCCTTGTCCTGTCATTGGGCATCACCCAGCAGAGCCTGGCTCCAGCCTCCAGGCACTCACCTTTACATCTCTACGAACATTGCTGAGGTCACCTCTCAGTCTCCTCTCCTCCAAGCAGCACAGCCCCAGGTCCCTCAAGCTCTCTTCACAGGATAGATGTTCTATTCCCTTCATCATTTTGTGGCTCTGTGCTGGACCCTCTCAAGCAGTTCTATGTCCCTCTTGAACCAGGGAGACCCAGAACTGGACACAGTATTCCAGATGCAGCCTCACCAGGGCAGAGTAAAAGGGGCAGGAGAACTTCTCTTGACCTGTACTAACCACAGCCCTTCTAATCCACCCCAGAATAAGCAGAGACATTACCTGAGGAGGGTAAAAATAACAAATGCCAGCACTTGTGGGATCTCCTTCTTCCTTCACCTTCGAGCCATCATAAAGGAAGAAGTAATTCCACCTACAGGGGAAACAAAAAGCCAAACAGCAGAGCCATCAGAAATGGTAGAAAGCTTCTCCCTCCTCCTTCCTGTTAATTAAAAGGCAATAAAAAGATTGTTACGAAGGAAGAAAGAGGATGTGACTGTTCCCTAATCACTCTAAGGCAGGAAAGCAGCACTACAAGGGGCCCACAGTAATAAATTCAACCAGACTGATGAGTTTAAGAAGCCTCCAACCCTGCAGCTACGGCACCAGGCAGGAGGTAAGGACTTGTGAGGTGCTCTCTCACTCTGAGCACACGAAATAATCCTCATTAGGCACCAAGCACAGGGGGGCAGATGGCCCCAACAGCCTCCTGCTTCTACCTCAGCTGAAGGCACAGTCAGCACAAGGTGGAGGACTCCTGGGGGTGGCCTTAAAGGTCTTCTTCCACCTGAACGGTTCCATGATGCGATGGCCTACAGCAGGATGGTGCTCAGCTCCTCATCTCGAGGTGGTACAGGGTTAAAAACACTTTTTTTGTCCACCCCTAATACTAAGCACCCCCACGGCCATCAAACCGTGTCCCCAGGGGTCATGGCCACACATTTCTTGAACACCTTCTCCCCACTTGCAGCAGAGGAGCTGGCACAGAATCATAGAATCAGAATGGGTTAGGCTGGAAGGGGAGCTCAAAACTCAGCCAGTTCCAACCCCCCTGTGCCACAGGCAGAGACACCTCCCACTAGAACAGGTCGCTCAAGGCCTCATCCAAGCTGGCCTTGAATACCTTCTGTGCTTCTGTGCTCCACGACCTCCCTGGGCAGCCTCTGCCAGTGTCTCACCACCCTGACTGTGAAGAACTTCTTCCCAACATCCAGTTTCCATCTCCCCTCTGCCAGTTCAAACCCAATGCTCCTCGTCCTGTCATTACCAGTCCTTGTCAATAGTCCCTCCCCAGCCCTCCTGTAGGCTCCCTCACAAACACATTAGCTACCATCAGCTGATGCTATGAGCAGCAGATGAGGGAACTGGGGCTGCCAGTTTAAACCCATTGCTCCTCATCCTGTCATTACCAGACCTTGTGAATAGTCCCTCCCCAGTCCTCCTGTAGCCCCCTTCAGATACTGGAAGGCCACTCCAAGGTCTCTTGGAAGCCTTCTCTTCTCCAGGCTGCAGAGCCCCAACTCTCTGTGCCTGTCCTCATAGCAGAGCTGCTGCAGCCCTCTGAGCATCAAGCAGCTGGTTACAAGTTACAGCTCCTTGCAACCAAGTGTAGGCGGTTAGCAGCGTGGCACACAGGAGCTCTCCAGCAGGAGCAGATGATTTCCGGAGCCCAAGGGCACCTCAGGAGGTGAAGCCGAAGGAGCAAAAAAAAAAAAAAAGGCCAATTCATCCCCAAAATGCCTCCCCGCCCTCCCGGAACCCTTCCCCAAAGGGGGTCCAAGTTTGCAGGCTCATAGGATGTCAGGGGTTGGAAGGGACCCAAAGAGCTCAGCGAGTCCAACCCCGCCCCTGCCAGAGCAGGGCCAGACAATCCAGCTCAGGGTACACAGGAACACATCCAGACGGAGCTGGAAAGCTCCAGAGAAGGAGACTCCACAACCTCTCTGGGCAGCCTGTGCCAGGGCTCTGGGACCCTCACAGCGAAGAAGTTCTCCCTCGTCGCTGCCTGCTCAGTGCTGTGCGTACTGCGCCCGGCTTGCTCGGGCACCTGGCGGGCGCTGCCTGCTCCGGTGCTGCCTCCAGCCGGAGGGACAGGGAGGATTTCCCTGTCAGAACCGGGAAAAACGGGGCGGGGGCAGCGGCGCTAGCGAGAGGCAAGGAGCGGGAGAGCCGGGGGCAGGACCCGGGAGAGAGTTGCTCACCATGGCGCCGAGCTGGGCTCCGGAGGGGCGGGAGGGGCCATCAGGGGTGGGGGGGTGTGTGTGTGTACCGGAGACGTCCCGCCGGTGCGACCCGCCGCTGCCTCCGCTTCCGGTCATGTGACAAGGGCACCGAGCCCGCCAGCGCTACGGTGGCCGAGCGGGACCGCGTTGGGCATGGCAGCGGCGGCGGGAGCGAGAAGCAAGGAGCGGTAGAGCCCAGGGCACGACGCGGGAGAGCGGGGCTCACCATGGCGCCGAGCTGGGCTCCGGAGGAGCGGGAGGGGCCATCGGGTGTGTGTGTATGTACCGGAGACGTCCCGCCGGTGGGACCCGCCGCTGCCTCCGCTTCCGCTCATGTGACAAGGGCACCGAGCCCGCCGGCGCTACGGTGGCCGAGCGGGACCGCGTTGGACATGGCGGCGGCGGGCAGGAGGAGGCGGCGGCGGCAGCGGGGCGGGGCAGAGGAGGCGGCGGAGGATGGCGGAGCGGTGCTGAGGCGGCTGCGAGAGGCCCGGTGAGTCCCCGCACTGGCCCCCGTGCCTGCGTCCCCACCGGGCCCCGCTGACGCTGCGCTCTTCCCGCAGGGACGATCTGCTGAGCTCCGGCTTCTGGGCGGCGAGCGCCGGTGCGTGCGGGGCGGGGGAGCGGGGAGGAGAAACGGAACCGTAACCCTCCGCTCCCGCCACCCTGCCCGCGCCTGACGCCTCTTCTCTCCTCCTCTCCGTGCCCGCAGGAGCCGTGCGGGCCCGGCTGGGCGGCAGCGCGGAGCCACCTGCCCGCTGCGTCTGCTACGGGCTGGGCCGGTTCGGCGGCTGCCCCATCGCCCGGGACCAGCTCGCCTTCCTGCTGCTGCTGCTGGAGGAGCTGGGGGTGAGCACCGCAACCGGCAGCGTGGGCTGGGCTCTGTGCTTCGCCCCCCGCCCCTCGCTCACAGCTGCCGCTCTCCCCGCAGGTGCCACCGGCCCGGTGCTCCCTGTTCGACCCCGTGTTCTCCGAGCGGGAGGCGGCGGTGCTGGGAGAGCTGGGGCTGCGCCTGCTCCCGGACAACGAGGTGAGTGGGGCTGCAGGGATGGACACCTCACACCCGGGGGGTCTCATCCTGAGTGACCGGCCCTGCGGGGAACCCGGAGCCCCGGGATGCACACAGCATCCAGTCTCCAATGGAACGTGAACCGGGGCAGGAGCAGGACGGGGAGATGGGCATGGGGGAGACCAACCAACCCCTGCTGTAACGGGACCAGTGGGTTTAGGGTGCAGGAGGGGAAGCACGGCAGGTGGAATCGCCAACTAGCACCCGGTTGGTGCCAGGGAACCAGGGCAGGAGGGCACCACCTGGACCCTGCTGTGATGGGACCAGGTGGTTTAAGGTGCAAGAGGAGGAACATGGGGTAGGGGCAATTGCAGCCCCCCAGTGTAACGGGCACCGTTTGCTCCCGGTGGGCAGGAGGGCAAGCAGGAGGTGTGGGCAATGGCAGCCCCCCGGTGTAACGGGCACCGTTTGCTCCCGGTGGGCAGGAGGGCAAGCAGGAGGTGTGGGCAATGGCAGCCCCCCAGTGGGCAGGAGGGCAAGCAGGAGCTGGGGGCAATGGCAGCCCCCCAGTGTAACGGGCACCGTTTGCTCCCGGTGGGCAGGAGGGCAAGCAGGAGGTGTGGGCAATGGCAGCCCCCCGGTGTAACGGGCACCGTTTGCTCCCGGTGGGCAGGAGGGCAAGCAGGAGGGGGGGGCAATGGGAGCCCCCCAGTGCNGCAGGAGGGCAAGCAGGAGGTGTGGGCAATGGCAGCCCCCCGGTGTAACGGGCACCGTTTGCTCCCGGTGGGCAGGAGGGCAAGCAGGAGGTGTGGGCAATGGCAGCCCCCCGGTGTAACGGGCACCGTTTGCTCCCGGTGGGCAGGAGGGCAAGCAGGAGGTGTGGGCAATGGCAGCCCCCCGGTGTAACGGGCACCGTTTGCTCCCGGTGGGCAGGAGGGCAAGCACGCCGTTAAGGGCTCGGCCACGCTGTTCTACATGGTGCACTGTGGGAATGCTCTGTACAACAACCTGCTGTGGAGGAACTGGTCCCTGGGGGCCCTGCCCAAGCTGGTGATCATCGGGAACAGCTTCAGGGGCATCGAGGAACGGTGCGTGCAAGACCCCATCTTCCTCCTCCTTCTCCTCCTTCTCCTGCCTGCCTTCACCCCCTTGTCCTGCTGCTCCTGACAGTCAGTCTCATGTTCTGCTCATTTTCATCCTGCTGTCGTATAGAGCCATAGAATAATTAAGTATTAGAAGGGACCTTAGAGGTCATCTAGTTTCAACTCCCCCACCATAGGCAGGGACACCTCCCACTAGAACAGGTCGCTCAAGGCCTCATCCAACCTGACCTTAAACACCTCCAGGGAGGGAGCAGCCACAACCTCCCTGGGCAGCCTGTGCCAGTGTCTCTACACCCTCACTGCAAAGAACTTCTCCCCAGCACCCAACCTCAATCTTCCCTCTTCGGGCTTTCACCTTTCTTGTCCAAAAGAGTTGTGATGCTCCTGTGAGTTCAGACATCTTAACCCTGGGGGCTTTTTGTTCTTCTAGGTTGCTGCCAAGAATCTTGAAGCGAGATTATTCCTACATAGCAAAGGTAGGAGCTGCTCATTTCTTCACGTTGTTGCGTGGCCATAGCACCTTCTTTTAGTGAGGGAGGCCTAGGGACCTGGAGCATCTCTGTGAGGAGGAAAGGCTGAGAGCCCTGGGGATGTTGAGCCTGGAGAAGAGCAGCCCTAAAGGGGATCTGCTCAAGGCTCAGCAAGAGCTACAGGACCTGTGGGGAACAAGAGGCTGGGGCCAGACTCTTCTCAGTGGTGCCCAGCAACAGGACAAAGGGCAATAGGAACAAACTGAAGACATATGAACAGGAGGAGAAACTTCTTTGCTGTGAGGGTGCTGGAGAATGCTGCCCAGAGAGGCTGTAAAGTCTCCTCTGGAGAGCTTCCAACCCCAGTTGGACACTGTGATCCTAGGCAAGCTGCTGTGAGTGCCCTGCTTGAGCAGGGGGTGTGGACTGGATGATCTCCCGCGGTCCCTTCCAGTCCCCCCCATGCTGGGATCATGCTGCACACAGAGTTTGAGTTGACACCATCTTAACCTTCACAGGCTGAATTGTTCTCCAAATGCTCTTTAGGTGCTTAAGGTGACAGAGGAGGTGGCACTGCCTGCCCACCCTCGGTACTTGGACACCTTTAATGACACCTCCATCCACTGGTTTCCCTTGGAAAAGCTGCAGGAGCTCTCCCCTGAGATCTGGGACTTTGTGGAGGAGCCAACATATGAGGACTGTGACAACCTGGAGATCATCAGGAAGGAGGACAAAGCTCATGGTTGCAGCCCTATTGCAGCAGAGTCCTGACCCCTCTCTACAGCACGAGGGGACCCCGGGGCTGTGTCCTCCACCATGGCAGCTCCTGCACAGCTGAGATCAAGCTGGTGACAGCATCAAAAGCAGCAGCAGCCAAGCACTGGGACTTTTTTGTATCTGGGTTATTTAATAAAAGGTAAAGCTGGGTTTGACTCAGCTGCAGCAGAGATGTCACTACACCTGCCTGTGAAACCACCTGCACTGCAACAACTGCTCCTCTGGTACCCTCTGGCACCTGTTAGGGCTGGCCAGGCCACCAAATGATTCCCTAAGGCTCTCCCATGAACCCCTCTGCTTCCCAAAGTGAAGAGAAAGGGAATAAGGAAGAGAGGCTGATGAGGCAAGAAAGAAACTAAATAGACTTTAATGAAAATAATAAAATTATTAAATAGATACAAACAGATACAAACCGATGTGGAACCCAACCCCCAATGTCATCTTTGTCACCACTGATGCTGGGGGCAGGCACTGGGCAAGTCATAGGCTGGAATCAGTGAGGAACGGAGTGGGATTGAGGAATTCATAGAATTGTTTCGGTTGGAAGAGACCTTTCAGGCCATCCAGGCCAACCATCAACCCAGCACTGTCAGCTCACCACTAAACCATGGCCCTCAGCACCACATCTCCATGGCTTTGAAACCCCTCCATGGATAGGGACACCACCACTGCCCTAGGAAGCCTTGACAATCCTTTTGGGGAAGAAATTGTCCTCATGTCCAACCTGCATCTCCAGTGGAGCAACCTGAGGCCATTTCCTCTTGTTCTGTCTCTTGTTCCTTGGGAGAAGAGACCAACCCCTACCTGGCTTCAGCCTCCTTTCAGGAAGCTGGAGAACACAATGAGGTCTCCCCTTAGCCTCCTCTTCTCCAGGCTGAACACCCCCAGTTCCTTTAGCTGCTCCTCACCAGCCCTGTTCTCCAGACCCTTCAGCTTTTGTTGCCCTGCACTGGAATCAGTCCAGACCCTCAATATCCTTGAGCTAAGGGGCCCAAAACTCAACCCAGTACTCAAGATGTGGCTTCACCAGCGCCCAATACAGGGAAACAATCCCTGCCCTGCTCCTACTGGCCACACTATTGCTGATCCCAGTGTTGAAATCAATCACTTCTCTCAGGCTCACAGGGTGTTAGGGGTTGGAAGGGACCCAAGTACATCCCCGAGTCCAACTCGCCTGCCAGAGCAGCACCATACAATCTAGCACAGACCACAGAAGAAGACATCCAGACAGGCCTCGAAAGTCTCCAGTGCCCAATACAGGGAGACAATCCCTGCCCTGCTCCTACTGGCCACACTATTGCTGATCCCAGTGTTGGAATCACTCATTCCTCACAGGATGTTAGGGGTTGGAAGAGACCCAAGTACATCACTGAGTCAAACTCCCCTGCCAGAGCAGCACCATACAATTTATAAGCACACATCACAGAAGAAGACATCCAGACAGGCTTCTCAAGTCTCCAGAGAAGGAGACTCCACCACTTCTCCCTCAGCACTGACTTCCAGAGCTGCCATTTCACCTCCTGCCGCTGCCTGGAACAGCTCCTCCGGGAAAACAAACCTGGAGCGTCCACTATTTACAAATCCACCACCTTTATTGTACTCACTCCACAACCCAGCGGGAGCAAGGCCCTCACTTGGCCATGTCGATGAGGCTCTGCAGAGAGGTGGGCACCCAGGTCTTCTCCCCTTGCACGAACACCACCCCCCTGTCGATGTAGATGACGATGCGCCCGAAGGTGTAGAGCTGCTTCCCCTCGTGCCTCTTGCCGATCACGGGCATGAAGACGATGTTGTGCTCCTCGGCCTTGGTCTGGATCAGGTCCTTGAAGTTCATGGGGACGGAGCCGGCGGCGGCGCCGATGCCTCGCTGGGCCATGTTCTCCGCCTCCCGCCGCTCCTGCATGGCCTCGTACTGGAAATCCTTCCGGCGCTCCGTGTGCGTCAGGTAGGCGATGTTCTCCCGAGCCCCTGGCTGCATGTAGCCGCCTGCTCGCAGGGGAGAGAAAAGGCTGTCAAAAGGGAGGTCCTCCGTGGAGGGGGGGCAGCACCTCTGCAAAACCAGGGTTAGGTTGGAGAAAAGGCGAGAGCAGGCAGGTGGTGGAACAGGCTGCCCAGGGAGCTGGCGGAGTTGCCGCCCCTGGAGGTGTGTGAGGAAGGTGTGGCCATGGCACTGTGGGATCACAGAATGAGTCAAGGCAGAAGGGACTGTGGGATGGTAGAATGGATCAGGGCAGAAGGCACTGTGGGATCGTAGAATGGGTCAGGGCAGAAGGCACTGTGGGATCATAGAATGGGTCAGGGCAGAAGGCACTGTGGGATCATAGAATGGGTCAAGGCAGAAGGGACTGTGGGATGGTAGAATGGGTCAGGACAGAAGGCACTGTGGGATCATAGAATGGGTCAGGACAGAAGGCACTGTGGGATCATAGAATGGGTCAGGGCAGAAGGCACTGTGGGATCATAGAATGGGTCAGGGCAGAAGGCACTGTGGGATCACAGAATAGATCAGGGCAGACAGCACTGTGGGATCACAGAATGGGTCAGGGCAGAAGGGACTGTGGGATCATAGAATGGGTCAGAGCAGAAGGGACCTCAAAGATCATCCAGTTCCACCAGGGACACCTCCCACTGGAACAGGTCGCTCAAGGCCTCATCCAACCTGGCCTTGAACACCTCTGGGGAGGTTGTGGAACACAGAATCTTTGATCACATTGGGTGATTCTGTGCTCCACAACCTCCCTGGGCAACCTGTGCCAGTGTCTCCACCACCCTCACTCTAAAGAACTTCCTCCTACCATCCAGTTTCAGTCTTCCCTCTGCCAGTTTAAACCCATTCCTCCTTGTCATTACAAGACCTTGTCGCTAGTGAAGCACAGAACAACTGAGCAGCACCTCAGAGAGGTTATTTGTGGGCACAGGAAGAAAACCACTCTGAATTCACTGCTGGCTAGAGATGCCACCTGACCAGGAGCAGGGCCATGCCTAAATACAGCCTCACAGCAACCAAACGCTGGAGCAGAGGCACCCCCATGAGCCACTCACCAACGCTGGAGGAGACAGCCCTGTTCATGATGTCAAGAGCTTCATTGAACTTGTCCTTGATGGATGGATGTGCCAGCACTTGGTCTGAGAACATGGACTTCCAACCCAGGTACCACTTGGTGATCTCTTCATAATTGGGGCTGTTACTAAGCCAAGAGCAGAGCACCTGCCAAGCAGGAGAGAGCAAATGAAGGGCAGGGTCAAGTATGGAGGAGAGTCCTTCTTGTCACTTAATTTATCAGAGAGCTTTCAGTGAAAGAAAGGACAGTGACAGCCTCAGAAGTGCCTATTCTGATGGGGGCTGGAGCTCTGAGTGGAAACTGCCCCCTTTGCTACTTGCAAAACTGAAGTACCTTCAGGTACTTCACAGAAGCACAGAATGGTCTGGGCTGGAAGGGCCCTCCAAAGGTCATCCAGTCCAACCCCCTCTGCTGTCAGCAGGGGCATCCTTAACCAGATCAGGTTGCCCAGAGCCCTGTTGAGTCTCACCTTAAATTTCACCAGGGATGGGGCCCCAGCCACCTCCCTGGACAATCTGTTTCAGTGTTCCACCACCCTCATGGTGCAGAACTTGTTCCTAACATCTTCTCTAGTTTGAAGCCACTGAAGCCCTCATCCTATCACTCCAGTCCTTTGTGAACAGTCTCTCTCCATCCTTCTTGCAGGGCCCCTTCAGGTACTGGAAGGCTGCTATTAGGACTCCTGACCTCAAGCATTTCAGCCATTCCTGGGCAGCAGTCACTCACCAGGGTGAGTCAATCCCATCCCCTCAGCCTCCATCGCTTCTCACCTGCAGCCACTTTGGGAAGAAGTGTTTCTCCAGCAGGCCAACGAGACTGGAGACAGAAATCATCCCCTCCCAGTCAATCACCCAGTAGAAGGCATCCATGTGCTGCTGGTGAGGGTTTATGATGAGCTCATTCAAACACATCCCTGGGAAAATGAGAAGGAGAGTTAGACAAGAACCTGACCCCCAGGTTTATTGACCTGCTGCTAGCAACCTCAAGTGAAGAGCACTCAGAAACACTCCTGACCTGAGGAGCACTCATATTGTGTATTACCAAGGCCAGGCTGGATGAGGCCTTGAGCAACCTGGGCTAGTGAGAGGTGTCCCTACCCGTGGCAAGGGGGTTGGAACTAGATGATCTTTGGGGTCCCTTCCAACCCAAACCATTCTATGAATCTATGGCTGAAAAACCAATCACAGGCTCACAGGATGGAAGGGACCCAAGCAGATCATTGAGTCCAATCCCCAATTTATGATTAAAAACAAAAAAGCCAATTCAATTTCTGCTGGTTACAATTTGTTGCCAGAATTGAGATACTCAAAATGTCTGATGGGTTGGTTCAAACTGTTTTGAGCCTTTCAGCCAGCTTGCATGGCTGAGTGTGAGATCCAACCACGACATTGAGGTACTGGAGTGGGCCCAGAGAAAGGCAACAAAGCTGGTGAAGGGTCTGGAGAACAGGACTGGTGAGGAGCAGCTGAGGGAGCTGGAGTTGTTCAGCCTGGAGAAGAGGAGGCTGAGGGGAGCCCTCCTTGCTCTCTGCAGCTCCCTGCAAGGAGAGCTTTGCCAGCAGGCTGCAGAAATCCACCAGGGTTTGGCTTGTCTCACCTAGCTTAGGCACGATGTTCTTGACCATGAAAGCCTCCCAGGATCCTGGTGTGAAGACATCCTTCCAGGGCTGCAGGATCAGCTTGGCAGAGGAGTCACTGGGGTGCCACTTCTGCAGGGCATTTGCCAGCTTGTTCCTGATGGGGGAGTAGAGGGGCTCCAGTCGTGCCTGCATCAGGGGCAGCCAGGGGTGGATCCACGAATGGATTGGGACTGTGTCTGTCAAAGGGTTCCAGTTTTCAACCTGCAGGTAGAACAGGAAAGATCAACATTGGTCCAGGAAAAGTCTTGCCAGATGCAAGAGCAGCCACAGTGCAACCCCCTGCAATCACAGTGGTTTCACTTGGAAGAGATCTTAAAAGTCATCAAGACCAAGCATCAGCTCAGCACTGCCAGGGCACCACCACATCTGCAGAGCTCTGAAACCCCTCCAGGGATGGGGATTCCACTACTGCCCTGGACAGCCTGGGCCAGACCTGGACAACTTTTCTTGGTAAGAATTTGTTCCTCATGTCCAACCTAAATCTCCCCTGGTGCAACTTGAGGCCATTTCCTCTTGTCCTGTCACTTGTTCCTTGGCAGAAAAGACCAAGCTCCACCTGCCTCCAGCCTCCTTTCAGGGAGCTGCAGAGAGCAATGAGGTCTTCCCTCAGCTTCCTCTTCTCCAGACAACAATCCCAGTTCCCTCAGCCACTCCTCACCAGTCCCATTCTTCAGTCCTTTCATCAGCTTCACTGCCATTCTCTGGACCTGCTGCAGCACCTCAAGGTGAGTCTTGGAGTGAGTGCCGCCACCTGTACCCAGGATTTCAGACATGGCCTCACCAGTGATGAGTACAGGGGAACAACCTCCTGTTGGTCACACTACTGCTAATCCAGGCCAGTATTCTGGTGACTTTGTGCCCACCTGGCCACACTGCTGGCTGAAGCAGGAGAGGCTGCAAATCCTTGCTCTAGACCTCCTCCTTGACTGAAATTCCAACACTGGTTCAGAACATGGCTTCATTCTAACCCAGCCCTCTCACCTCACCTCCTTCTGCAGCTTGGGGAAGACCAGCTGATCCAGGATGTTTTCCAGCATCCAGATAGGAACCACATTTACCCAGCTATCCAAGAAGTCCACCATTGACCCACAGTTCCTTGGCTGCCACTGTGCCACGATGTTCCTGACGTACGGCATCCAGATTTCCCACATCAGTCTGGAAAGAAAAGAGACCAATAAACCAGAGTGAAGCTTCAAGCTGCAACCCCAGGCCTCAATAAACCAAATGGAAATGGTATCTAAAAGCTACTGAGATCTGTAGGGCTGACAGCTGGATTGAAACAGAGGCAGCAAGAAAATCAACTGGAAAGCATTCTGCTATCTGGGCTTTTCCACCCCTGAGGAAGCCAGCTCTGGAAGGTGCTGCCGCGAAGTTGTGTTGGTTTGAGCTAACTGGAGAATTTGAGTGAGAAATTAGACTATTGGCTGAGAGAGATTTAAACACAGTGTGTCACTTCACCGAGTTTCACTGAGAAAAAAAAAAAAGTTGTTTTAAGAGATGTTCTCAAAACAATGAGATTAGGCAGTTTTGCTTCTGTCTGGGTCTGGCAGGGGCTGCTTCTCTGGCATGATCTCTCCTTTGTCTCTCAGTCTTGGTGACTAAATTCAGAGTAAAATCACTAAAACTACTAACTTCTCCTATTACTAATCTCTGCCTGATCTTCAGCTTATCTGCAGCATCATCTGGTGGTGAGATAAGGCTGGGGAAGGGGGGAAAGGTGGTAAGGGGGAGTTTGATTACCCTCTCTTGGGGATTTTGATCTCCGGGAGGGGTGTGGTGTCTGTATTACTTTTTTTACTGTATATTTCTGTAAATATTTGTTATATCTTGTAAATATCTGCTTGTATATTGTGCATTGCTATAAATATAAAGCTTCATTTATTAACTTCCAGTGTCCTGAGTTCTAGCTGGGGTTTATAAAAGGTGTGTGGGGGGGCAGGTAACTGCTTAACTCACTACAGAAGTACAACTGGTTTGCTCCTCACCTGTGAAAAGCATCTGTGGAGAGGTCCTGCCCACCATGTGATAAGAGCTGATCGTTCTCCAGCAGGCTCTTCCACTTGGCAATGATCTCTGTGCCATAGGTGCAGTCCTGAAAATGAGAACAAAGCAGCAGCTTTTATCCTTCTCCTTGATTCCAGCCGGAGCAGCCTGGTGGGACACTGATGGTCTGCTCAGCCACAGCTTTCTCACCCGCTCTAAAGGCAAGCTGGGAGCTTGCAGACATCATTCTTGGGCTCCTCAGTTCAAGGGAGTACAGAGACCTGCTGGAGAGTCCAGCAGAGAGCCACGAGGATGACTGAGGGACTTCAGCATCTCTCCTATGAAGAGAGACTGAGAGCCCTGAGGCTGTTTAGTCTGGAGAAGGGAAGACTGAGAGGGGATCTGATCAATATGTACTACTTAAGGCCCCAAGTTCAGGTAAATCAAAGTACCACCCACCTTGAGGGGATCCCAGTTCTTGAAGTATTCTTTCATGAGGGGATAGACGATGGCCACTGCCAGGTCCACTCTGTCAGACATGCGATACTCCTCGTAGTACTTGTCCTGAAGGGTCTCAAAAACCTTTGCACACTCATCCAGGGTTAAGGGGTTCTCACAGCTGGGCTGCATCCTCCTCTCACACTCCTCCACCATCTCCAGAACCTTGCTGAGGTTGCTGATGGCCTTCTCCTCGTGGGAGAGGACTTCAGACATCTTCTCAATCTCGTGGCTGAGGTTGATCACCATGTCCCTCTCGTACTGCAGCTGCCGGTCATTCTGGATGATCTCCTGCTCTGTGATGTCAATGAGGAGCTGCAGGTTGTGCTCCAGCTCTGGCAGGGCAAAGCCTTGGGGCTTGGAGTCCTTGCCCAGTGGCTGCTGGGGGCTGTCATCAGGGATGTTGTGCTTGTGGCTGATTTGGCTGTAGCTGTAATAAACCTTCTGCTCCCGCCCTGTCATGTCTATGACCTGCAAGGACAGAAAAGCTCTCACCAAAAAAAACCCAAAAACAAAAAACCAAACCCTTGTACCTCCTGCTCCAAAAACAAGGAAATCCCAGACTCCAAAGGGGAAAAATGGGAGATTTCCAGCTACCTACTAACCCACACTGGTGTTCTGGCATTAGGGACTGCCTTCAGAAAGTCCAAACTCACTGCAAATCTTCAGCCCGGGACCAGAGCTGAAGAATCTCCTCTGATCTCAGTTTTACTGAGTAACTCTACAAGCTGCAACATTCACCACTGCACCAAAGCCTTAGGTATTTTTACCCCTTTTTTAAGGCCATGTTAATTTCAGATGAAGAATTTCATTGAAGGAACACAAGACAATTCCCTTGCCTGTACCCTGGAGGCAAGAAGATGCTTCACAAACTACATGGTTTGGTTTGGTGATACCAAACCCAGTAAGGACAACTGTGCTGCCACAAAGGGGTGAGAATTTCATCTCTGAGAAATAATTAACAGGGGAAAAAAAAAAATCCTAATTTCAGCTAATTTGCACTTTCCTGAGGCCAAAGGACTTGCTTCAAACTAAATGCAATGCCCCAGGTGACTCAGTGATCCACTACAAGGTTCAGTGATGACTCTGAGACCTCAATTCTGAGCCTTGATCCTTGAGTGTGAGATGCAGACATGCCCTCTGATGAAGATGCCCAATGGCTACACACCACTCACCACACCAAAGCCACCAAACTGCTACCCAGAGATGCCACCTCTGGGCTTATCAGCCTTACCTTGACCTGAGACAGTTCCTTCTGAGGGGCTGAAAGCTTCTTGCTGATCCTCCCCTTGGCTTTCAGTTCTTCTACTGTTTTATAGCTGTATTTGGGCTTCTTCTTGCCTCCATTTGGGTCCTTCCTCCACTGACTGAGCTCTTTCTGGAATTCCTGAACAAAGGAGAGGGAGGGGAAAAAAAAAAGAAATGGAGCCATGATTGCTGCTTCTTTGTCACACCCCACATCTGCCTCCTGTTTTCTAGAGGAAAATAATCACCAGTGAAGAGTGCTGCAGAGCAAAACAACTGCCAAAGTGGAAAAGCTGAGTGAGAAACTGGCTCGGGGGCTGTCATCCACCAGATTCATGACACCAGCAGCACCTTTCTGGGTGGGTTTGAGTGGTTTGGGTGCATTTTGGGTGTGGCTTTTAATTTAAACTAAAACCAAATACTATTTACCTGGGGGCAGGTGAAGCTCTGAGGGTGAGCTTCTAGCAAAACTACTGGAATAGAGTGAGGCAGAAACAGGAAAGAACATTACAGTGACATGAAAAAGGTCCTTAGTGTGCTGCACCTTTGTAGCTTCTTATCTGCAACCAGCCCAGAATTCTGAGGGACAGAAGATATCAGAATCTGACACCAGAACAGGATTTTGTACATACAACACAGCAGGGGAACAGCAGAAACACACAAATACCTCCTCAGCTTCTTCTTCTGAGTCCACCACAGGGAAATCCTGCAGGGACTGGCTGGTTCTCTCTGATCCATAGGCCCCCACAGCTCCTTTGCCTTTCCTCTGCTTGGCCTCAATGGGGTTGATGATACCTAAGAGGACAAGAGTGAGGTGAGAAGGAGCAGTTCTGTTTCCTGAGAGAGAACAGGGAAGGGGTTTTCTTGCAGTTCTCAGATCAGCACAAACATCCAGTCTGGTATCCTGCCTCTATCACTGTGGCCTCTTCTATGCCTTCACTCATTACTTTGGGGGCTATAAAATCATTGATTCCAGCACACACCAAAAAATCCCCAAAGCAGAGCATTACCCATGCCTGCCTTTCACTGCTTGCTGACTCTGTCACACAAATAACAGCTCCTCTTCTCTGAGCTGACTACCCTGGGCATTTCACCTCCATTTATTTTCTTCTTCTTTTGCTCTTGCACAATAAGGAGAGCACAAATCAGGCCTATTTTAACTTGAACAGAAGTGCATGTTACCATCAGGAACCTCAGGACTTGAAAGAGGTACAAGAAACCGAGAAAGAAGTTCTAAGCCACCTGCAGATGGAAGTTCTTTGAAGAACTCAACCTCCAAACAAATAGTTACCAGGAAATGACCAGAGACATGGACACTGTACCTTGAGCATTCTTCCCAAGACCTCTTCCTGGGACATAACCCATCTTCTGCAGAAGCTTCTGCCCAATTCCTTTGGTGTGTCTCTCCCAGCTGCCAAAATCCACGAAAGATTTGGTTCCCCCGACAAAGCCTTTCTGACTGGGCTTGAAATTCCCACCCTGGTAAAACAAAACAAAGCAAAGCAAAACAAAAAAACAAACAAAAAAACCAAAACAAAAGCCCCACAACCTTAAGGCATCAGAACAACAAAGCTTTGAACAGTCTGACCCAAAAAGAAGGTTCTTCCCAGAAGAGATTCAATTGTCACCACTCTGCCCGGGACTTGTGCATCCACCTAAGTTTCCTGAAATTCCTAAGATGGAAAAGGAAGGTCCTGACAAGTTTAGGCTGACAATGTGATGAGTACTCTGTGGCCAGCAGGTCAAGGGAGGTTCTCCTCCACCTCTACTTTGCCCCATTGAGGCCACTTTTGGAATACTAGGTCCAGTTCTGGACTCCCCAGTTCAAGGGAGAAGGGAACTAAGGGAGAGAGTCCAGTGGAGGCTACAAAGATGCTGAGGGGCCTGAAGCATCTCTGTGAGAAGGGAAGGCTGAGAGCACTGGGGCTGTCGAGCCTGGAGAAGAGCAACCTGAGAGGGCATCTGCTCAGTGCTCAGCAAGAGCTAAATGACCTGTGAGGGGCAAAAGGATGGAGCCAGGCTCTTGTTAGTGGTGCCCAGTGACAGAATAAGGGGCAGCAGGTACACACTGGAACCCAGGAGGTTACATCTGACCAGGAGGAGAAACTTTTTTGCCATGAAGGTGCTGGAGGCCTGGAACAGGATGCTCAAAGAGGTATAGAGTCTCCTTCTCTGCAGAGCTTCCAAACCCACCTGGGACACTGTGCTCCTGGGCAAGCTGCTGTGAGTGCCCCTGCTTAAGCAGGGTGGGGTTGGACTGGATGATCTCCAGAGGACCCTTCTAACACCATACTGGGATCTTGTGATTCTCTATTAGACTCTTACCACTAAGTTTAGCTGAAGCTGCTTCCTCATTCTTTCTATGTTTGGTTGACTAAATTCCATTTGTAACCCCTAACAAGCCTAAATTTGTCATTCTGCTCTGTGAGCTTCAAATCATCCACCTCTAAACTTTTCCTTACCCAAAGAAAGGCAGATACAGCAGGTCCATACTTTTATTTTAACCTCTACTGACCAAAGGGGATATTAAGGAAGGTAAAAAGCTCTGACACAATAATACACCAGAACAGTACAAAGACCAGAGAAAACACTTCCCTTAATTGCACAGCATCACATCTGCTTCTCTGCTTCTATTTCCCTTTTTTTTAGTGCTCCATTATTGTTAGAGTGCCTTTAATTACAGCCCCTGTTAATTTTCCAGTACCACTGACTGCAGCCCAAGTTTCACATATCCACTACAGAGAAGTGAGAACCTTCCTGGATAACTCACTGTTTTCAGTTTCTTCGGTACAAACTCTTTAGGGATCTCCTCCTGCTTAACAGGCTTCTCATCTTCATCAGAGTCTTCTTCTGACAAGTCCTCAGCTGCTGACTTCTTCAGCCCAGCGCTGATGAAGTTCACAGGGGCAGAGTAATCCCTGGAGCTACAGGAAAAGGAGACCTGTGAGGGAATTCTCTTCCAGTGGAGCAGAACTCCTACAGAAGCCTGGGGACTACCAGACCCTTTGACTTCTAAGTATTTAAGCCTTGACACAAGCACTTTATGTTCAAGGTGAGGTTGGATGAGGCCTTGAGCAACCTGTTCTAGTGGGAGGTGTCCCTGCCTATGGCACAGGGGGATTGGAACTGGCTGACCTTTCAGGTCCCTTCCAACCTAAACCATTCTATGATTCTAAGATTCTGTGAATCTATGAGTCTGAGATTCTACAATTCTGAGAGTCTACTATTTTATGATTCTATGACTCTGAGATTCTACTATTTTATGAATCTATGATTCTAAGAGTCTACTATTTTATGATTCTACTATTTTATGATTCTATGAATCTATGATTCTGAGATTCTGTGGCACAGGGGGTTTGGAACTGGCTGAGCTTTGAGGTCCCCTTCCAACCTAAACCATTCTACGAGTCTCGGATTATCACAATTTTTGACCGTAAATAACCATTCTTTCCCACCCGGGACGCAGGGATATGCTTGCAAAGGCAAAGTCCCCACTGTTCACACCACGGGCAGCCTCTGTCCCAGGCTGTGCTGCTCTGGACAAGTGTTTACAGCCTGAAAGTCCCTGCGAACCGGGTAAGAACCGAACTGACCCTACCCAGGCAGCTCTGCAAACCCACCCAGCGGGCCACAACCGGGGCCTGGAAGCCCCTCCTAGGCCGTACCGCTTTCCGCCGAAGCTAGGCCGCTCCTCGTCCGAGTCGCGCTCGGCCCACACGCCGTAAGTGGCCTCCTCCTTGGTCTGCCGGTGGCGCTGTCGGTGAGGGTTGAACTCGTTCTGCAGGTCCCAGTCCGACACCTCGAAGTTTTCCATCTCCACTCCATCTTCCCCGTCCGTACCGTAGAGGTGCGACATCGACATGGCGCCTGCGGGCCCACGCACGGATTTACTCCCACCCAGTGCCGGCTGAGCTCAGCTCCGCTCCGCTCCGCTCCGCTCGGCTCGGCCTGGGCCGGTCCAGGCCCCTCGCTCCCGCCGGTCCCCGCTACGCCGGCGCCGCCCGGAAATAAGCGGGCCACTTCCGGTGACATACTTCCGACGAAGCACTTCCGGTGACACACTTCCGGCACCAGCGCCCCAGCCAGGCCTGGCGGAACGGGAGGCGCTGAGCAAGGCAAGGCCAGGCCAGGCCCGGCCCGGCCCTCCCGGGGCGGAGAGTGAAGGCAGAGGCAGAGCTATTAAACCAACACTTTAATGGTGTGCAAGAGGGGCGGGAGGCAGGGGTGGGCTCATATATTAACTCTGCAATAGCCTCTGTAAGTTGTCACGGTGAAGGGGACGGGGTTGGGGGGTGGGGAGGGGTAAGAAGTCACTCGCACGACAGAAGCTCCACAGGCCAGGACACCGAGCTGTGAGCCGGGACAAGGAGAGCAGCGTTAAAGAGAAACACACAAAACGCGACTGAACGAGTCCTTTCACGGGCCGTTGAACCGAGTCGTCAGGCCGCGGTGTAACAAAAGCCTCCTCTCGCCACACCGGGAGGAGAGATCTGCCCTGGGGTTGGGGG
>VWZI01004909.1:46474-62136 GCA_013396835.1 Psilopogon haemacephalus
GTCCCTGGGCATGGCAGGGGGGTTGGAACTGGCTGATCCTTGTGGTCCCTTCCAACCCTGACTGAATCTATGATTCTAAACCAAAAAAAAACCAACAAAACCAAGAAGAATTTCTGACAAAATCACCTCTCACAGAACTGCATTGTTCTGAAAGCCCAAAGCAGCTGTGAGGGGGATCAGGGGTGTAAGGAGTGTGCCTGGAGCAGCCTGGCTAATCCGGGCACACAAAGCAAACAAGCACAATGCTGCCCCTAGAGCAAAGCAGGGAGATTTGGCCTGAGTCCCCAAAGCAAGCACGAGGTCTTACCTGGAAATCATTTTCATTTCCTTAGTGAGAAGATGATGTGTTCTGAGTCACCTGGAAGAACCCAGAAAAACAGAAGGGTCAGCTTGAAGCCACCATCAGGTAGCAACAGGACTAGGGGGAATGGAGCAAAGCTGGAGGTGGGGAGATTCAGCCTGGAGCTGAGGAGGAAGTTCTTCAGCATGAGAGTGGTGAGAGCCTGGAATGGGTTGCCCAGGGAGGTGTTTAGGGCCACAAACCTGGAAGTGTTTAAGGCCATGGTGGATGAGGCTGTGGGCAGCCTGATCTAGGGTAGGCTTTCCCTGGGCATGGCAGGGGGGGGTGGAACTGGCTGATCCTTGTGGTCCCTTCCAACCCTGACTGATTCTATGATTGCCACCCAAAGCACTCCCAGCAGCAAGGAAAGGAAACGTGAAGGGGACAAAAAGCAGCAAGAGAGCAGAGAACCAGCAGCCACCAGGCTGCAGCCTCCTGCTTTGCTGCTGTTCACCCACTGTGGGAGGCCACCTGGGAATCAGCAGGGGCAGTGAAAGCCACCACACACCTGCTTCACCAACAGCCCTCCCATTCTGGGACTGGGCTTTGCACCTTCTTGCCCAGCACTGGTGATGTAGCTCAATCCCTCTTGTCTTGAGGAGGACACATGTTGGCCAGGTAAATCCTGGCACTTCTGAAACACCAACAGCCTTTTGGTGCTTAAAAAGGTTGAGAAGAAAGCTGGGGACAGACTTTTGAGCAGGGTCTGTTGAGACAGGACAAAGGGGGAGGGTTTGAACTAAAAGAGGGAGATGGAGGCTGGAGAGAAGGGAGAAATGTTTGACACTGAGGGTGGTGAGAGCCTGGCCCAGGTTGCCCAGAGAGGTGGGAGGTGTCCCATGCTCGGTTGGTTGGGCTCTGGTTTTGCTCAGAGTCCAAGTGACAGCCTGGTGTGAGCTTCACTGCTGCTGATCTGGTGGCTGAGCTTCAGATGACGACTCTGATCCACTGCAGGTCAGGTTATTTGGAGTTTAGAGCAACCTGCTCTAGTTGCAGATGTCCCTGGTGATTGTAGGGGCGTTGGTCCTTAAAAGGTCCCTTCCCACCCAAACCAGTCTGTGTGATTCTATAGTTTTATCTGGAGGCTCAAGAAGCCTCTTTTTCCTTCAGCCTGTCCTGTGCAGTGGCTGTTGGCCTGCTCTGCCTTACAAACCATGGTTGGTTATCATTTTCAAGGGCTTCCCCTCATGGAGGAAGCTCCAGAGTCTCTTTTTGGCCTCCTGAACACAATCACCCAAGCACAAGAACTAGAAGATCTCTCTGTAACCCTTAAGTCAACCAAGCCACCCCCAGGCAAGACCAAAGACAGCAAGAAATTTAGGAGCTCTGGAACAGAGAGAAAGGTAAAAATAAAAAGTCTTAAAGTAAGAGATGTAAGAGCAAAAATGTCACAGAAATCCACTCCCACGAGGAGGGGGAGGAGACAAACAGCCTCTGAAGAGCACAAGAGACACAGGACATCCCCATGGAGTGGGGCAGGAGAGCAGGGACATCCCCTCAGCTGACGACCCAGCCTGCAAACACCCATCAGAGGGAGAGCAAAGGACCAGAGACCCAGGATTCAGCCCAGTGCCCTCAGAGGGCCATCAGACTCCTCCTTACCTGCAGGTGACCTTTCAAGTTGGCTGGCGTTTTATAATCCCCCTTTAAAACCTATGGGAAAAGAGAAAAGTGCAGTGACCCTTCTGGGCTAGTGGCAAGTCCACCTTCCCCACCTCAGCAACCACCTCCTGCCTCCCAGCATGGCTGAAACAGCTGATGGATCTTTCATTCTTCACCATGGTGCTATTACTGAGGCTCTCATTCCTGACCAGGAGCAGCATCCTGCTGGGGCAGGCAACTGACACAAACAATTCTTCACTTCCCCTTTCAGCCTGGAAGTGGAGTGGTTTGGTCTTTACCATGTGCCAGTTCTCCAAATCCATCCCCAAGAAGGACTGAAAGGTCTACACCAGAGATGCAGAGCCTCCAGCCCTGCCCAGGGCAGATATTCACCCAAATTCTCTGTCCTGACACAGCCCTCAGCAAGCACAGGGAAGAAGAAGCACTTGGGAGTATGGTCAGACATTGGAATAGGCTGCCCAGGGTGGAGAAGTCCACATCCCCAGAGAGATTTCAAAGCTGTGGAGATGTGGTGCTGGGGGCCAGTGGTGCCCTGGCAGTGCTGGGCTGATGGTTGGACAGGATGAGCTGAAAGGTCTCTTCCAACCAAAACAATTCTGGGATTCTGTTGAGCGCAAGCAGCTCCCTCTGCATTTAGCTGCTGCCTGTGGCTCTGCAGCTTCTTCCTCCAGGGCCATGAGTCAATACTCAAAAGGGGAAAAAAAAAAAAAAAACAAACCCAAAGTCTTCTGGTGTTGCCTAAATGTGTTTCCAGCCTCCACTCGCATTCCCTGCGGGGACACTGGGAGTGGCTGGTGAGCAACCCAGGGACACAGCACAGCCTGCATGGTCTCCTGGGGCCAGGCTGATGTCTGGGGCCTGAGATAACATCAGCTCACATCAGCAACTCCCACGCCTGGGTTCAGAGGAGGGCTGGAGAGGGAGGGACAGGTCAGTATCTGCCACAAGAGAAGAAAACAAGCACCACCACAAACTGCTCTGTCTGAGCCACGCCAGACTCAATCCACCACACACATCTGCTTTGGCATCGGCTTGCTCTAACTGCCTGCCTGTCTGTCCTTGTCTCCTTAAAGGAGAGCCACAGACTGGTTTGGGTGGGAAAGGACCTCTACAACTCATCCAGTGCAACCCCTCTGAAGTCAGCAGGGACATCTGCAACTACAGCCCCAAAAATCCTGACCTGGAGTGGTTCCAGGGATGGGGCAACTCACATCTCCCCGGGCAACCTGGGCCAGGCTTTCACCACGCTCAGTGTCAAACATTGCTTCCTTCTTTCCACTCTTAATCTCCCTCTTTTAGTTTCAGCTCTCACCCCTTGTCCTCCCACCACAGGCCCTGCCCAAAAGTCTGTCCCCAGCTTTCTGCTCAGCCACTATAAGCACCAGAAGGTCTCCCTGGAGCCTTCTCTTCTCCAGGCTGAACAACCCCAACCTCTCTCAGCCTGGCCTCATAGCAGAGCCTTTCCAGCCCTGCCAGCATTGCTGTGGCCTCCTCTGGTGCCACTCCAATGGGTCCCTGTCTCTGCTGAGGACTCCAGAGCTGACCCCAGCACCCTGCAGGTGGGGACTCAGCAAAGCACAGCAGAGGGGCAGAATCCCCTCCCTGCCTCTGCTGCCCACACTGCTGGGCATCAGCCCAGGACAGGGCTGGCAGCACACAGTGCCAGCTCACCCCCAGCTTTTCACCCCCCTGAGGTCCTCCACTGGGTAGCTCTGCAGAGACCACTGCTCCTCTCAGCCCAGGACAGGGCTGGCAGCACACAGTGCCAGCTCACCCCCAGCTTTTCACCCCCCTGAAGTCCTCCACTGGGCAGTTCTGCAGAGACCACTGCTCCTCTGCTGCTCTTTTCTGAGCTGAGCCTGCTCCCAGGGGCTGTGTGGCTGCCCAGCCCCCCAAAGCCACACTCACTCTGTGCGTGTTGTTGACAACCAAGGGGTCGGGGTGCCCATAGTTGGGGGGGTTGGCATAGGGGTCGTAGCCCAGCCTGGCGAGCATCGGCGCGATGTGGGCCATGTCCTGCAGCACATCCCCTGGGATGTGCCCGATCCACTTGGACAACGCCTCCATGTTCACCGGCTTGATGACCTGGTCTGTTGATCTTTCTATCCTGGGAGGGAAGGGAAAGAAAGAAACAAAGCAAGAGACAAATTGTTGGCTGTCACTCAGAAAACAGCTCCCAGCCAGGTCCACTGCCACCTCACAGTGCTCTGCCTCATCCCCCCAGGGGAGGCTCAGGTTGGACGTTGGAAGAAGCTTCGCTGAAAAGGTCCAGGGATCACAGAATGTGTCAGGTTGGAAGGGACCTTCAAAGGTCATCTTGTCCAATCCACCCTGCAGTCACCAAGGACACCTCCAACTAGAGCAGGCTGCCCAGGGCCACATCAAATTTGACCTTGAATGGGATGGGGCCTCAACCATCCTTGAGAAGCCAGTTCTGGGTTTTCAGAGAGTGGAACAGGACCCCTCAACCATCTTTGAGAATCCAGTTCTGGGTTTTCAGAGTGGAACAGGCACCCTCAACCATCCTTGAGAAGCCAGTTCTGGGTTTTCAGAGAGTGGAACAGGAACCCTCAACCATCTTTGAGAATCCAGTTCTGGGTTTTCAGAGTGGAACAGGCACCCTCAACCATCTCTGAGAAGCCAGTTCTGGGGTTTCAGAGAGTGGAGCAGGCACCCTCAGCCATCTTTGAGAAGCCAGTTCTGGGTTTTCAGAGTGGAACAGGCACCCTCAACCATCTTTTAGAAGGCAGTTCTGGGTTTTCAGAGAGTGGAACAGGCACCCCAGGGAGGTGGCTGAATCCCCATCTCTGGAGATGTCCTGGAGAGGTGGAGTAGCTGCACGTCCACAGCTGCTCCTCACACCAAGCCTGCTCATCTGCTTCCCTTCCACCACTGATGAAGCTTTGCTAAGCCAGGCTAAAGCCTCTGTTTAGGGCATAAAAAGCATTAAAGAGGAGAAGAAGCTGGGAGCAGGCAAGCACCTCCCTGGCAGCCAGAGCCAGCCAGCGAGGAGGGTGTGCTGGGGTGTGTCCACCCAGCGAGCAGGTATGGCTTTTATTCTGCAATACCAGCACCAAACCTGGCAAGAGCTGCAGCTCACCCCTGAAAGCCACCCATGAACAGCCAAACGAGGAGGTAACTGAGGATGGGTGGAGATTAAGAGGCATTAAAGAGCTCCCTGTTTGTGATGCAAGCAGTTCTTTTCAATTTAGAGCCCGGCATCGTTTCTGCACTGTCAGGAGAGCTGCACAAAGCAGCCACCTGCTCCTCAAATCCTCGCCTGACAGGCTTGCTGCCTGGGGATCAACAGCTCGACGGTGCTCAAACCATCTTCTTCTTCTTAGCAACACAAAAACCTGCTGCAGCAAAGCTGGATGTGCTGCCACCTCTGCCCCTGAAAAAGCAGAGCATCACAGAATTGTGTGGGTTGGAAAAGCCCTCGAAGATCACTGAGGTCAAATCACCAGCCTAACGCCACCATGGCCACTAAACCATGTCCCCAGGAGCCATGGCCACACGTTTCTTGAGCACCTCCAAGGATGGTGACTCCATGAAAATGATCAGAGGGTTGGAGCAGCTTTGCTATGGGGACAGGCTGAGGGAGCTGAGGGTGTTCAGTCTGAAGAGGAGGAGGCTCTGGAGGGACCTAGTAACAGCCTGCCAGTACCCGAAGGAGCCCTGCAGGCAGGATGGAGAGAAGCCGTTTACAAAGGCCTGCAGGGACAGGACGAGGGGCAATGGCTTCAAGCTTGAGAAGAGCAGATTCAGATTGGATGTCAGCAACAAGGTCTTTACTATGAGGGTGGTGGAGCACTGGAACAGCTTGCCCAGGGAGGTGGTTGAGGCCCCTTCCCTGGAGACATTGAAGGTGAGGCTTGATGGGACCCTGGGTGACTTGGGCTGGTGGGGATGTCTCTACTGACTGCAGGGGGGCTGGGCTGGATGACCTCTAGAGGTCCCTTCCAGCCTAGACCATTCTATGATTCTATGGATACGGCAGGGTGATAGGTTGGACTGGATGATCTTGGAGATCTCTTCAGACCTGTTCTGTTCTGTTCTATTCTATTCTTTTCTATTCTATTCTATTCTTTTCTATTCTATTCTATTCTATTCTATTCTATTCTATTCTATTCTATTCTATTCTATTCTATTCTATTCTATTCTATTCTATTCTATTCTATTCTATTCTATTCTATTCTATTCTATTCTATTCTATTCCATTCCATCCCATCCCATTCCATTCCATCCCATCCCATTCTATTCCATTCCATCCTATTCTATTCCATTCTACTCTATTCTGTTCCATCCCATCACATCCCATTCCACCCTTTTTCACTACATTCCATCCTGTTTCATTCCACTACATTCCACTCCGTTCCATCCCACCCATTCCATTCCATTCCATTCCATTCCATTCCATTCCATTCCATTCCATTCCATTCCATTCTATCCTATCCTATCCTATCCTATCCTATCCTATCCTATCCTATCCTATCCTATCCTATCCTATCCTATCCTATCCTATCCTATCCTATCCTATCCTATCATCCTATCCTATCCTAATTCCATTCCATGCAATGATTCTCCAGCACCTCCTTGGGCAGCCTGTTCCAATCCCTGACCACTCTTGCAGCCAAGAGATTGTTTCCTGATCTCCAACCTAACCCCTCCCCTGGCACAACTCCAGGCCCTGTCCTCTCATCCCACCACCTAATCCCCCACCAGCCAGACACAGCCAGATGTGCCCTCACCCCTGGCTTTAGCCAAAGCCCCCCTGGAAGCCGAGGCACTCACTTGGAGAGCGACACCCCGCCGGGCTTCCCTATCAGCTCCTCGTGGTGCAGCATGGCACAATTCCAGACCCTGTCCTCTCATCCCACCACCTAATCCCCCACCAGCCAGACACAGCCAGATGTGCCCTCACCCCTGGCTTTAGCCAAAGCCCCCCTGGAAGCCGAGGCACTCACTTGGAGAGCGACACCCCGCCGGGCTTCCCTATCAGCTCCTCGTGGTGCAGCACGGCCTCGCTCCAGGAGATGCCCAGGAACTTCATGATGGCATGCATGGACTGCTCGGGGTGCAGCACCAGCTGCTCGTAGTAGACGGGCAGGCAGCGAGCCCTGCCGACCTCCAGGCACTGGGAGTACATCACCTCGATGGCTTTGTTCCACTTGGTCAGGCAGTCGCGGTAGCTGTTGAGGTCGAAGCCGGCGATGGTCACCTTGCGCGTGATCATGGAGTGGACGGAGGCGCGGCCGTCCCGCACCATCAGCAGGAACTTGGAGTTGGGGAAGAGCCTGGACAGGTAGACGGAGGACTTGAGCGTGAAGGGGTCCTTGTTGCAGAGGTACCTGGCCGGCTCGCCGTGCTTGGCGATCACCTCCAGGATGAAAGCCTGCATGGCGGCGTCCAGCACTTGGTCGGTCACGCCGGCTTCGTCCAGCCGCATCTTCTCGCGCCCGGACTTGGACCAGGCCTGCCGCATGGCCAGCACGCGGGGGATGATGCGGGTCTCCTCCCCGCAGCGCACCTCGGGGTGGGCGTCCAGCATGGCCCTCATCAGTGTCGTGCCGCTGCGCGGGACCCCCCCGATGAAGATCAAGGGCATCTCCTTGCTGTAGCGGTACTCCACGTGGTTGGAGTCCAGCATGACCAGCTCCTCGTGCTCGGGTCTCATCAGCCTGTGCCTCCGCTCGTTCAGGACCTGCTGGCACTCCAGGACCTGCTGGCCCAGGTGCAGAGTCACCGTCAGGGCCACCACCGAGCCCACCACCAGCAGCGCCCTCCTCATGGTGACCCTCATCCCGTTCTGCCGCCCCACAGGCTGGCGACCGCGCTTCAGCTCTCGGCTACCAACCGCTCAACCCAGCGGGCATCTGCAAGAGGAGACACAGCAAGGTCAGGGCAGCCCCAGCCACGGAATCACACAATTAACCAAGCTGGAGAAGACCTTGGAGAGCATTGAGTCCAACCTATCAGTAGCCTTCCAGTATCTGAAGGGGGCCTACAGGAAGGCTGGGGAAGGACTATTCACAAGGTTTTGTAATGACAGGAGGAGGGGGAATGGGTTTAAACTGATAGAGGGGAGATTGAAATGGGATGTTAGGAGAAAGTTCTTCACAGTGAGGGTGGCGAGACACTGGAACGGGTTGCCCAGGGAGGTTGTGGCTGCTCCCTCCCTGGAGGTGTTCAAGGCCAGGCTGGATGAGGTCTTGAGTGACCTGATCTAGTGGGAGGTGTCCCTGCCTATGGCACAGGGGGGTTGGAACTGGATGATCTTTGAGGTCTCTTCCAACCTAAACCATTCTATGATTCTGTCACCTAACACCTTCTAAATAACTAACCCATGGCACTAAGTGCTTCATCCAGCCTCCTTTTAAACACCTCCAGGGATGGGGACTCCACCACCTCCCTGGGGCAGCCCATTCCAATGCCAATCACTCTATGAAGAACTTCCTAACGTCCAGCCTGAACCTGCCCTGGTGCAGCTTGAGGCTGTGTCCTCTTGTTCTGTCACTGGGTGCCTGGGAGAAGAGACCAACCCCACCTCAGCATGGCACAGTCAGGGCAGCCAGAGCCTCAGCACACAGAAGAGCTCCTTCTGGATGCTGACACCATGCCAGGCTTTCATCATTTCTTTCACTTATCAGCAGCTTTCAGGCTATGGTGACTTCTACCCAGGAGGTAATTAGAGGCTGCCTCAGAGCACACCCAAAGAGATTATTTCTGGAGTCTCTCTGCACCCAGAAACATTCCTGCAGCTGGGGTGAAGCTCCAGGAGCGTTTTGGAGGAGAGTCTGCTCCATCCCAGGTGAAGCCCAAACCCTCCCTCTGCACTTCTTCCTTCCTCCCAAAGCAGAGCTCAGCACACCACCACCACCACCTCGCTTCTCTCAGCCACCTGCTCCTCCCTGCTTCTCCCTGGGTTTCAAGGTGCTACACAGGGGAGAGGGTAAAGCTGAAGTAGGAGAGAAACAGGAGCAGCTTTTCCAGGTCTGAGTGGGGAGGAGCAGTCACCCATCAGAACGAAACACACTGACAAGTTCCACCAGCCAAAGCCTACCAGCAACACACAGAGGCAGCACTAAAGCAGAGAAGTGCCTGGGCTGGCAAAGCCCTCTAAGATCACCAAGTCCACCTAACACCACCATTAAACCCTGTCCCAGAATGCCATATCCACACGTTTACAGAATCGTTTGGGTTGTTCAGTGTCCTCCACTAGGATCGTTTTGGTTGGAGAAGACCTTTAAAAGTTCAGCCAGCCCAACCACGAGCCCAGCAGAGCCAAGAGCAACCCCTTCCTCCTAAGACTTACACCAAAATCCTCGTAGCCTTCACCTGAGCATTTTTTTCTGTGTCCTGGGCTAGGATGTCCAGCAGGAAGCTGCAGCTTCTGCAAGTCCTCTGCTCTGCTGCCTGCCAGGGAAAGACTCCTGGGAACTGCTGGCACTGCTTCCCACACCCTCCCCCATCCTGCTCCATTTGTGAGCTCAGGTTTTGCAATCCTCCCCTGGGCTCACCCAGGGATTTCAAGTTCTTTGTGATTCTGTGGCCGGGGTGGGAGCTGACCAAGAGAAGAAGGAACGGGAACTGGATGTCCAGGAGCCTTGTTCTGCTGACAGCCCAGGGAACAGCCTCAGAGAAACAGCTCCAGGGAAACAGCACAGGGAGCAGCAGCTCCTGTGAAGCCCCTCGGTGTGGGAGGCAGGCAGGACACAGTCATGGAATTGTTTTGGTGGGAAGAGACCTTGCAGCTCATTCTATCCAAGCATCAAGCCAGCACTGCCAGGGCACCACTAAGCTGTGGCCCTCAGCACCACATCTCCACAGCTCTGAAACACCTCCAGGGATGGGGACTCCACCACTGCCCTGGGCAGCCTGGGCCAAGCCTGGACAACCCTTCTGGGGCAGAAACTGTTCCTCATGTCCAACCTAAACTTGCCTTGGTGCAACTTGAGTCTGTTCCTTCTTATCCCATCACTTTGTCCCTTGGGACACCAAGCCCCAGCTGGCTCCAACCTCCTTTCAAGGAGATAAAACACAGGACTGTGAGCCTAGGGAGATGCAGTGCCCAGATCCATGGGACTGTGAGCCTAGGGAGATGCAGTGCCCAGGACCACTGGACTGTGAGCCTAGGGAGATGCAGTGCCCAGGACCACTGGACTGTGAGCCTAGGGAGCTGCAGTGCCCAGGTCCACTAGACTGTGAGCCTAGGGAGATGCAGTGCCCAGGACCACTGGACTGTGAGCCTAGGGAGATGCAGTGCCCAGGACCACTGGACTGTGAGCCTAGGGAGCTGCAGTGCCCAGGTCCATTGGACTGTGAGCCTAGGGAGATGCAGTGCCCAGGTCCATGGGACTGTGAGCCTAGGGAGATGCAGTGCCCAGGTCCACGCTTCAGCAGCCACATCACCACCAACATCGTTTTGGTGGCTCTTTGGCATCCTGCTTGACACCCTGACCAACACACCCAGGTTAAAGAGCTTCAAGTGCCTGGCCATATCCTATAGAAAAGGCAAAGAGGCAAAGGCAGCTGCCTTTGTGTGGTAGGTGTGAGATGAGAGGGGAGAACAAACAGCTCTGGCATTTCTGCAGCAGTCAGAGGCAGTGACAAAGACAAAAGGCTCCTCTGCTCCTTCCTACCACCTCGCTCTGTTTCAGTCATGTGAATATCTTCAGATGTTCACCGTAAAAAAAAAAACAAACCAAAAAACCCCCCCAAAACAACAACCAAAACTGCAAATGCCACAAGAAAAAACAAAACAACAACCAAAGCTGCAAATGCCACAAGAAAAAAACAAAACAACAACCAAAGCTGCAAATGCCACAAGAAAAAAACAAAACAACAACCAAAACTGCAAATGCCACAAGAAAAAAACAAAACAACAACAAAAACTGCAAATGCCACAAGAAAAAACAAAACAACAACCAAAGCTGCAAATGCCACAAGAAAAAACAAAACAACAACCAAAACTGCAAATGCCACAAGAAAAAACAAAACAACAACCAAAACTGCAAATGCCACAAGAAAAAACAAAACAACAACCAAAGCTGCAAATGCCACAAGAAAAAACAAAACAACAACCAAAACTGCAAATGCCACAAGAGCCACCCCAGTGCCGGGCAGTGGGAGCGGGCAGGATTTTTAGGGCCAACTGGGATAATTATGCAGCCCAAGGCAGGCTAATTAGTGGGGGAGATGTGCAGCTGAGAGGAGGCTGGAGCACAGAAGTGCTCTGTGCTGAGCTTGCAGCCACTCATTCCCACCCAGATGCTTTTGGTGTGCAGCAGGAGAACAAAGGGGCTCGCTGGGTGATGTGGGAGCCTTGGCTGGGTGCTGGTGGTACTGGGCCCACTCCAGCAGCTCCCAGTGCTGCACCACACAACCCCTGTATGGTGGGGATGGATGTGACCTCTGCAGATCACAGGATCTCAGGGGTTGGAAGGGACCCAAAGAGATAGAGTCCAACCCCCCTGCTCAAGCAGGGTCACCCAGGACCACAGTGACCTGGGACTTTTTAGTCTGGAGAAGAGAAGACTGAGAGGGGATTTAAGCAATGTTTATAAATCTCTGAGGGCTGGGGGTCAGGAGTGGGGAAGGGGGACAGGCTCTGCTCACTGCTCCCTGGGATAGGACAAGGAGCAATGGATGGAAGCTGCAGCACAGGAGGTTGCAGCTCAACACAAGGGGCAACTTCTTTCCTGTAAAGGTTCCAGAGCACTGGCACAGGCTGCCCAGAAAGGTTGTGGAGTCTCCTTCGCTGAAGACTTTCAAGGCCTGTCTGGATGTGTTCTGTGATGTGTGCTAGATTGTATGATCCTGCTGTGGCAGGAGGGTTGGACTCGATGACTTCTTTGGGTCCCTTCCAACCACTGACACAGAATCATAGAATCAGTCAGGGTTGGAAGGGACCACAAGGATCACCTCATTCCAACCCTCCTGCCATGAGCAGGAACACCCTACCTTAGATCACCCTGTGATCTGTGACGTCCAGGTGGGTTTGGAATCTCTCCAGAGAAGGAGACTCCACAACCTCTCTGGGCAGCCTGTGCCAGTGCTCTGGGACCCCCACAGTCAAGAATTTCCCCCTTGTGCTGAGGTAGAACCTCCTGTGCTGCAGCTTCCATCCATTATTCCTTGTCCTATCCCAGGGAGCAAGTGAGCAGAGCCTGCTCTGGGGCTCAGTGCCCCTAGGGACCATCCTGCTTGCCCAGGGGTGCTGAAGGAGTACCCATGAGTGTGCTCAGCAGCCTGCAGCAACCACAACACCTCCTGCCTGGTTTTCAACTCTTCTGCAATTCCCCACTAAGAATTTTCCCAGCTGTGTGGGGCTGGTTAGTGGGTGGGAGAAGAGGGATGGATAATTCCTCCACAGCAGAGATCCTGGTGGGAAATACCACGGCAGGATTCAGTGGCACAGCTGCCTGAGCAGAGATGGCCTCCTAGGCCTTCAGCTGCCTGAGCTAGCTCCAAGAGCTTTCCCTCAGGAATCAGGGAGTTCTCCAGGCACGTCACAGCAGGGACTGGTGACAGGGATCAGAATTCCAAGTGCCAATCCAGCAGCCAACCCCAGGCTGAAGCCCTCAAATGATGCTCGGACACAGCAGGACAAGGGCAAGCTGTGACCCACAGCCAAGAGCTCTGTCCCTGAGAGGCTGGTACAGAGAGCGTGGGGGAGGGTGGGAGCTGGCAGGGAAGTGACAGCAGAGCAGTGACAAACAAGGGCACAAGAGGTTCTACAGGCAGAAGCCTTCCTCATTCTGCATGCTGAGCAGACCTGGCTAGGGACAAGGCTCGAACCGTTCCGCATCGGCTTGTGAAGGCAATTCAGGCGGTGCCAGGGGACAGCCACTTCAGGACCCATGCCCCAGCCTGTGCCCACCGTCAGAGGGGAGCCCTCCACTCTGGCACATGCCATCTGCCTGTGCTTACCTTCCCCTGGGGAGCTCATTTTGCTGCTAGCCCAGCTTCATGCTGCACCACGGGTGGCCACAAAAAGACCTAAGAGGGAAGAAAAGCCACGATGTCAGGTTATTTATCATGGTGAAAAGTGATGCCCTCCTCCTCCTCCTCCTCAGCACCTTCCCCTACTCGCAGCCTCCCTCCCAGCCCAGGGGAAGGTGGTCCCAGTGGAGCTGGTGGTCCCAGCTCAGTGCTGGCAGCCAGACATGGCACAGCTGCGACTCAGCTGCCAGCCCCAAGGCATTGGCACTGCTCCGCTGCGATGGGAGGGAGGCAGGGAAGTGGCTGCTCCTTTAAAACATGAAGCTTCCTGGAAAGGGGAATCCTCAGGGGAGCAGGAGCAGCTGGGATGTTTAAAACCCAGGGGCAATGGTCTGAGCATGTCACAGTCCCACCACACACAAGCCAGTGGTGCACCAGCAGGGAGGAAGCAGCTCCCAGCCTCCCTGGCACAGGCTTTGGTACCGATGCTGAAACCAGGCAAAAGTGAGACTGTGGTCAGAGCCCCCAAACCAGTAGTGGCAGAACCCAGAGGACTCACAGGTCTGGCAGGTCCTGCACATTCCTCCCAGTGAGGTCACAGGGATGCCAAGCTCTGCCAAGCAGGAGCTGCCCCTGCTGCCAGGATCTCCCCAGCTCCAGCCCAAGGCACAAAGCTCTCTCCAGCCTCACCACCTTCCTCCCATGGCACAGAACTCTCTCGAGCAGGAATCCAAACCCCCCACACAACAGTTTTCCCACAAGGACATGACTCCTATGCCCATGAGGGTGGGCACCCATCCTGGGGAGCCCAGCAGCTGCCTGCATCACCTTGTTTGAAGCTGCCCTGCAAGCACAGTGTGCCCAGGATGGCATCCTGCTCTGAGGCAGGCAGCATGGCACATTGCTCTGAGGCAGCAGGCAGGATGGGGACCCTGCTCTGAGGCAGCAGGCAGGACGGGGACCCTGCTCTGAGGAGGGCAGGATGAGGACCCTGCTCTGAGGGGGACAGGCAGGATGGGGACCCTGCTCTGAGGCAGCAGGCAGGATGGGGACCCTGCTCTGAGGAGGGCAGGATGAGGACCCTGCTCTGAGGGGGGCAGGCAGGATGGGGACCCTGCTCTGAGGGGGACAGGCAGGATGGGGACCCTGCTCTGAGGCAGCAGGCAGGATGGGGACCCTGCTCTGAGGCAGCAGGCAGGATGGGGACCCTGCTCTGAGGAGGGCAGGATGAGGACCCTGCTCTGAGGGGGGCAGGCAGGATGGGGACCCTGCTCTGAGGGGGACAGGCAGGATGGGGACCCTGCTCTGAGGCAGCAGGCANTTGAAGCTGCCCTGCAAGCACAGTGTGCCCAGGATGGCATCCTGCTCTGAGGCAGGCAGCATGGCACATTGCTCTGAGGCAGCAGGCAGGATGGGGACCCTGCTCTGAGGCAGCAGGCAGGACGGGGACCCTGCTCTGAGGGGGGCAGGATGAGGACCCTGCTCTGAGGCAGCAGGCAGGATGGGGACCCTGCTCTGAGGGGGGCAGGCAGGATGGGGACCCTGCTCTGAAGCAGGCTCACAGCATCCACCCAGGACCACAGGCTGAGGGTGAGGCTCCTGCAGCTGGGTCCTTCCCCCAGCCAGCTCCCCGCTGCAGCAGGAGCATGTCCCAGCCTAGGAGGCCATCTCCAGCAGGGCCACTCACTGCCATTGCAGCCACCTCCCGAGTCTCCTCCTCTCCTGCCCGGCCGCCAGCCAACGCCACCCTCCGCCACAGCACTCAGCAGAAACCAGAGGGAAACTCCACCCAGCACCAGCTCGGCCAGACCTTCTCCTGCCCTGCGCCGCCTGCTCCAAGCCCAGCCTGACCTCCAGCAGCCCCCCAGGCTCTGGATGAGCCTCGCAGGACCCCTGGCGATCATCCACCCCCTCCCCACCCCCGAGCTGCGCTGCTGCAGTGCCACAAAGGAGCTGGCGCAGGGAGCGGCAGCGCTTGGGGGAGCCCAACCTGAAACATCCTGCTCAGGAAATGGCTTCCAGCTCTCGCTTGTGCACAGACAGACACACGGACACACACACACAGAGACAACTTGCAGACTTCCTTCCTGATCCCCGCTGCGGACACCGCGGCTGAGCGAGCACCAGCGGCGACCGCAGCATCTCCACGTCCTCCTTTCACCTGCTCTGCTGCAACGGGCAAAAAACCACCAGCGCTGCCAGCACGCAGCTCCCCTGCACAGCCTGCCTCCATCTCTGCTGCTGAAGCAACATCTCGGGCCGGCAAAGTGTTACAAGCAACCCACAAAACCGGAGAGTGGCTTGGAAGGGACCCCCAAAGATCGCAGAGTCATAGAAGCAGTCAGGGATGGAAGGGACCCCAAGGATCATCGAGTCATAGAAGCAGTCAGGGATGGAAGGGACCCCAAGGATCATCGAGTCATAGAAGCAGTCAGGCATGGAAGGGACCCCAAGGATCATCGAGTCATAGAAGCAGTCAGCAATGGAAGGGACCCCCAAAGATCATCGAGTCATAGAATCAGTCAAGGTTGGAAGGGACCCCAAGGATCATCAAGTCATAGAAGCAGTCAGGCATGGAAGGGATCCCCAAAGATCACAGAGTCATAGAATTAGTCAGGGATGGAAGGGACCCCAAAGATCACTGAGTCACAGAAGCAGTCAGGGATGGAAGGGACCCCAAGGATCATCGAGTCATAGAAGCAGTCAGGCATGGAAGGGATCCCAAGGATCATCGAGTCATAGAATCAGTCAGGCA